>JAXCGZ010005670.1:222500-235000 GCA_037179515.1 Halocaridina rubra
CATATCCCAAAATAAAACAATATGACATAAAATTGTACCAATTTGTAAGAATATTACTGTCCATACATGGCAGAATTAAGAAAAACATTTAATGCTACGTAAATATGAATGATTATTTAATGGAAGTTAGTTCACACAGGGTAGCGGTCACACTTGCCAATGCCAAAGACCTTTGCAAGAAGGCACCGTCTAGAGGCCGTGACGCAAAACCGATTTCATTATTTATAATGCAGCTTTAGTATCTCCGTAGTGTAATCGGTAGAATGCTCGACCGAGGGGTGATGAACTTGCATTCGAACCTTTGTCAGGGAGATAGGGAGGGCATCCAACTTTGTTTCCTCAGCTCCAGTCCATCTGTGTCCACCTCTAATTGGGGATTGATAGTGATGCAACGCACAAGATATATCCAAATAAATATATTAACATATGTGAAAACGTGAATCGTATTTCACCCCTAACAGGGACTCGAACCTAACACACGTAATTTTTGAGCCACATGTGAGGTTGACAAGAAGCTGTAATATGAACATTCAGACATTCAGAAAGAATGCGTTTATTCCTAGTGTAGCAGTTAGCTTTGAGCTTTCCTTCTCCTTTTAGACCTTCATTGGTGTATCTGGTAGCGCCACCTACACCACTGTTTATAGCCATATTCTAGTCGTTTAAAGAGAGGTGTCAGTGGAAGGTGTCGGACGTTTTATTAATCTATTTTCATGATACTGATAATGTGTGAATTGTTTGCGAAAGGAATGGTCTATTTTATGCCTTTGCAGCTGGAGATTTGTGGTGAGTGTTGTCTTGGAATTCACTTCTCGTCATTAGGGAAAACGAATTCCTAAGATATCAACCGGTTAATTTCTATGATTCCCTTCGTCTCCCTTTGGGTGTGCAATTAATGCTCTTACAATGCTGTTGTCTTTTCTCTAAATTGTTTTGAACGAATGTGGCCTTCTAAGCCGTACGAAATTTTTCCTAGCTTTACCCAACCTGGTCTATCTAAGCCTAGCCTAACCAATTCTATCTTGACCAAACCAAACCGAAAAACGAGTAATTTTCGACGATTTTCAGTCAGGTTCGTTCAAAACAAATCTTGAAGACAACATAAGCAATTACATAGTGTGCACCAACGTAACAGATAATTTCGCAGTATACTCCCAGTTTAAAAAAGAAGAACATAAATTTGATGCATATGTAGAAAAAAGACATTACTCTGATGATAACATAACTAAATTTACTAGAGATATATCACATGAAAAATGGCAACATATCATAGACCTATATAACGCAAATGAAGCTTTTAATAAATTTCACTGTACATTTAGAGATAAATTTCTAGACTGCTTTCATCTAAGAAAATCGACTGTAAATAATAAAAAAACAACAGATGCCCACATATAACTGCAGGATTAAAAATAGTATCAAAGAAAAACACCGATTACAAAGGCTTGCATCAAAATGGCCTTTGTCTTTTGGAACAAGATATAAAGCTTACAAGAACAAATTAGTAACACTACTTCGAACTGCAAAAAAATGGATATTTTCAGGATAAGCTTAAGAAGGAACAAGGAAACAGCAAGTCCACCTGGAATACTATAAACAGCCTAATGGAACGAAAACAAATTAATTATTCAAAGGAAATCATATTAAAAAATGATAATGACTACATTGCTAATATCTTTGATAATCATTTCTTAACTATAGCACAACCAACACAGGAACAACAAAATGTGCAACAAAACTCATACCGACAGTTTCTTAATAATCCACCAGACTTTTCGCTTTACTTGTATCCTGTAACAAGGGAGGAAGTCACTAAATATATAAAAATCATAAAACCAAATACAGCGTCGGGATATGATGAAATTCCATCAAAACTTCTCCAGGTCACTGCCCATTACACTGGTACCCCACTTACCCAAATAATCAATCTATGTTTTCAGCAAGGATGTTTTCCAGACAAACTAAAAAGTGCTAAAGTAATACCTATATTTAAGTCAGGCACTGAAGATGATGAAAATAACTATAGACCTATATCAATCTTACCGTCCTTAAGTAAAGTGTTTGAAAAAGCGATTGTACACAGACTTAAAGAATTCCTTGAAAAGTTCAACCTATTATCTGAAAATCAATACGGATTCAGTAATAATAAGACCACTGAAAAAGCAATAATGAACTTTACAAGTGATGTTTATCAACATTTGGAAAATAAAAACTTTGTTGCAGGGGTTTTCCTAGACTTGTCCAAAGCATTTGACTCATTAGACCATGATATACTAATAGAAAAACTAACTTGTGTGGGTATTAGGGAACACCATTACAGTTATTTAAGAGCAACTTGAAAAATAGAAAACAAGCCGTATATTGTAATGGGAAAGCATCTTTGTTGCAAACTATTGAGAGGGGAGTACCACAGGGATCAATACTGGGACCACTGTTATTTTTAATTTATATAAATGATATTTCCAATGCCAGTAATAAATTGAAATATATTCTTTATGCAGATGACCCCAACCTTCTCTTGCATGATAATCACCTTGACCACCTGCATTCTGTTTTAAATAGTGAACTAGAAAAAATTAACAACTGGGTCGCTGTTAATAAAGTAAAGCTAAATGTTTCCAAAACTGACAATATCTTATTTCAAAATAGATCTTTAGTACACAATATTGGTCAAGTTAATATGAATGGGTATGAAGTTAAACGAGTTGCTTGTAAGAAATTTTTGGGAGTAATTATTGATGAAAATTTCAGTTAGAAATATCATATTCAATCTGTCTGCTCAAAACTGTCCAAGACGTGTGGGATTTGGTACAAAATTCGCCATAACCTAACAAATGAGGCCTTAAAAAGTATATTCTATTCCCTGTGTTATCCTCATATTATATACTGTTTGTCCATCTGGGCTTGTACTTGGCCGTCAATTGTAAGGGAGGTATTTGTAACTCAGAAAAGACTGATCTGAACTATTACATATAGTGGAAAATATGACTCAACTTCCTCTTAATTCAAGGAGTAAAACTTGCTTAAATTTAATTACTTGATACAATATTTCTGTCTTATTATTATTCAAAGTGATGTTAATGATAACAGAAAATTATTTAGATTTATTCAACACAACCATGGAACCAGAGATAACAATATAAATTTTATATGTCCACAGCCGAGAACAACCTTGCACAAATTTTCTATTCACTGTTTTGGCCCAAAATGTTGGAATGCATTACCAGAAGATTTAAAAACAATAAATGGCATAACTTTATTTAAAAAGAAACTCAAACAGCATTTATTTACTAGGCAAAATCAAGTAGCTGTTGAATAATAATTAATACAATATTGGTGCATCATTATGTCCAGGTTAAGGTAAAGCTACTGTATTATTTTATTACAAGAAAAGTATGAGATTGCTATATTGGAGCTTTTGTTAACTATTCCCATCATACCTTAAATGAAACCAGAGATAACAATATAAATTTTATATGTCCACAGCCGAGAACAACCTTGTACAAATTTTCTATTCACTGTTTTGGCCCAAAATGTTGGAATGCATTACCAGAAGATTTAAAAACAATAAATGGCATAACTTTATTTAAAAAGAAACTCAAACAGCATTTATTTACTAGGCAAAATCAAGTAGCTGTTGAATAATAATTAATACAATATTGGTGCATCATTATGTCCAGGTTAAGGTCAAGCTACTGTATTATTTTATTACAAGAAAAGTATGAGATTGCTATATTGGAGCTTTTGTTAACTATTCCCATCATACCTTAAATTATGTGAAATGTATATTAAACTGCCTGCCAAGGCGCTCTTGCTCAGCAGGCTAGTGCCTCTGAATATAATGTACATATTTATTCCTGTATGTATACTGAATATTTAGCAATAAAATCTATGACTATGACTAATGACTATGACTAAAATGAATCAATAATCGTAAAATATCAAGACCTGCTTAAAGAGAACAGAAAAGATAGGAGTGAGTCGAGTGCAACAGTAAAAAGTACCTTTTAAGCCATCATTATTTGGAAAAGTTAAAGAGTCCTGAACGTGAGAGGTTTGAATAAGTCCGATATTTAGCGACCACACATCGTCATCGTCATCATCATTATAATTTTTATCTCTCTGCTATCATTAGTATGGGACAATTCTACTGTTAAGTCCTAGTCAAGTAAGATTAGATTTGGTAGTTGTGGTTAGCTTAGCGTAGTGCTAGTGGGTGTGTGTGTGTGTGTGTGAGTGTGTGCGCGCATGTGTGTGTATATATATATATATATATATATATATATATATATATATATATATATATATATATATATATATATATATATATGTATATATATATATATATATATATATATATATATATATATATATATATATATATATATATATATATATAAATATATATGTATATATATATATATATATATATATATATATATATATATATATATATATATATATATATATATATATATATATATATATATATATATATATATATATATATATATATATATATATATATATATATATATATATATATATATATATATATGTGTGTGTGTGTGTGTGTGTGTGTGTGTGTGTGTGTGTGTGTGTGTGTGTGTGTGTGTGTGAGATTACCTAATTGTGTTTACGGGAAAGAGCCCAAAGCTCGTATCTTCCCTTCTCCTGATCGGTTCCACTTCATACTTAGTGACACTTATCATACCTGTTCTTAAAACTATGGATTGAGATAGCATTAACTACCTCCTCGCTTAGCCAATTCCAATTATCAACTACTCTTACACTGAAAAAGTATTTCCTTACATCCTGCAAACAAGTTTTCTTACGAAGCTTCAAACTATGACCTCTAGTTCTAGAGCCAGCCATATCAAAATATCGATCCCTATCCACTCTATCATAACCATGAAGGAATTTAAAGACTGTCACCATATCCCCCCTCACTCTTCTGGCTTCGAGTGATGGTAAATCTAATTCCCTCAGCCTCTCATCATAACTGAGATTGCGTATTTCTGGCACCAGTTTTGTGGCATGTCTTTGAACTTTTTCAAGCTTAGCTATGTGCTTTTTCAAGTGCGGATTCCAAAAGGGGGCTGCATATTCGAGTTTTGGCCTCACATAGGTTACATAAATATTTCTGAACATTTCCTTGTCCATGAGCCTGAAGGCTACCCTTACATTTGATAAGAATGCATATGCTGCACTTACTATGCCAATTATATGTATTTCTGGAGACAAATCTGCCAGTATGTTTACTCCTAGATCTCTCTCATTTTCTGTCTCTTGAAGTTGTACTCCAGCCACCGAGTAGTCAAGCTTGGGCCTTCTTGCACTTGTACCCATTCTCATTACCTTACATTTTGAAGCATTGAATTTCATTAGCCACTTTTCTGACCACTCATGCAGATTATTTAGATCCTCCTGAAGTTCTCTACCATTGTTCTCGTTTTTTACTTTCTTCACAATCTTTGCATCATCTGCAAACATATTCATGAATGAATTTACAGACTCTGGTAGGTCATTTACATATACAAGGAACAAAAATGGCCCTAAAACTGAACCCTGTGGAACTCCACTACTAACTCTTCTCCATTCAGACACTGAGTATCTTACTCTAACCCTCTGTTCCCTTCCTTCTAAGTAAGTTTTTATCCATTCCAAAACATTTCCACCTATTCTAGCCATTGCTTCTTGCATCTTCCTAATAAGTCTCCCATGTGGAACAGTGTCAAATGCTTTCTGGAAATCTAGGAATATGCAATCTGCCCAGCCCTCTCTTTCCTGTAAGATTTGGCTTACCTCATCAAAAAATTCTAATAGGTTTGTTACTGTTGATCTACCTTCTCTGAAGCCATGTTACCTCACTGACAAAAAGTTGAAGGATTCCAAGTGAAGAGAGATAGGTTTCCTTAGTAGTTTCTCCATAACTTTGCAAACTATGCTGGTCAAGGAAACTGGTCTATAGTTCAGAGCCGTATCCCTCCTTCCCTTTTTGAAGATAGGTATCACATTTGCTTGTTTCCAGCATCTTGGAATCTCCCCCGACTCCAGTGACTTTTTAAATATGATACTTAGTGCCACTGATATTGTGTTTGCGCATTTTTTAAGTACATGCGGGGATATGTCATCAGGACCTGTAGCTTTATGAACATTTAAATCCATCAGCGCTTTGCATACCTCTGTGGCTGTAAGGTTGATGTTCTCTAATACCGGCCCTTGAGCTTCTATCACTGCAATCTGAGGGGGTGGGGTATTTTCTACTGTAAATACTGACTGAAACTCCTTGTTCAATTCTTTGCAGATCTCTTCGTCCGTCTCAGTGATGCTTCCATCCGCTCTCTTTAGCCTTAAAACCTGTTCTTTTACCTTCAGTTTTCCTCTGATAAAGCTGTGGAAAAGCTTGGGATTTTCATTAGCCTTCCTGGTGATGTCCCTCTCATAATCTCTCTCTGCCTCTCTCCTTTTACTTAGGTAGTCATTTCTTGCTCTTTTGTAGGTTTGCCAGGCATTTATGTTTTTTCTCCTCCTATACCTTTTCCAGCATTTGTCTCTCCACTCCTTAGCTCTTTTACACCCATTATCGAACCATTTCTCTCTGGCATGAATTACACCTACTTTGGTGACAGGTATGCAGCAATCTACTATCTTCCCATATTTCTCACAAAAGATGTCATACATTTCTTGTACAGATTTGTTGTAAAATAAGGTTCTCCAGTCAATAACTGCAAAAAGCTCATTCATTTTGATGTAATCTCCTTTCGGATAGTTCCTCCTCATGTCCTCAGTGCCTCTACTCTCAGGAAGAATATCTTCAATGATATACTCCATCAACAACACACAGTGGTCACTCTTTCCAATTGGTGGTTCATACTCAATATTTTCAATATCCAACACATTATCTGTGAACACTAGATCAAGTAGTGATGGCTCATCCCCACCCCTGGCTCTTGTTGGTTCCATTACATGTTGGTGTAGGAAATTCCCTTGTACGCAATCTAGGAATCTTGCCCCAAATGAGTCCTCACCACTGTGTGGGTCAAGATTTATCCAATCTATCTCTTTATGATTAAAGTCTCCCATAATCAAAATCCTACATTTTTTCTCCCGTGCCATGTTAACAACTGAGTTTATGACTTCAATAGTACCTATATGACTTTCCTCATAAATTTCAAGCCTATTTTGGTTCCTTGGTGGGTTGTATACAACAGTTATTATAATGCTCTCTGACCCAGTATTTATGCGAGCAACAAGAAATTCCCTGAACTCACTTTTTGTTTGTTTATTTCTTCAACTTGAATCCTCTCACTTATGAGCAGTGCTATCCCTCCACCAGTCCTCTCACATCTTTCAACCCTTAGTATTCTGAAGCCCTTAGGAAAAACTGTGACACTGTTTATGTCCTCACTCAACTTAGTCTCTGTAATTGCTACTATATCTGCCTTACTGTTGTGAATCCTATCTTTTAATTCTACTGCCTTACCAGCTAATCCATCAGCATTTGTGTATAACAATCTTAATGAGGCCCCATCCCCTGATCTTCTGTCATTATCTTCTTTATCTCCCCTTTGTCTGGAAGTATTCTGTAACGAAAATTTTTCTTCTCTTCTTCATTTCTTTCATCATTTAACCTTCTTGCCTCTTGCAACAAGTTTTTGATCTTTCCCATCTCTTCCTGTGTTATGTATCGTCTAATGAACACTTCTTTGCATTCTTGAAGGTCTTTTAGACTTTTTTTTCTCAACAATATTTCCCTACGTGTTTCCCCTCTCTCAAAGGTTACTTTTGTTGGTCTCGGCTTTCCTTCCCTCGAATATTTACCTAGTTGGTGTATGTTTACAATATCCTCAGGACCACATACTACTCCAAGCTTTCTTATCAGGTCTACAACGCTAGCTTTATTTTCTTCAAGTCTCCCCTGCCATGTTGGCTCCTGGGATTCACTTATGCCTGAGATTACCACTGTCTTCTCCTTATCAAGTGCCTGTCTGATGAGTGGGTTTGCCCTTTCCATCACAACGTCTTTCATTTTTTCGATTACTGTCTCTTTATAGTCAACTGTTTGTATGTTTTCCAGTGCCACCACCTTTACAGCCTCTTTTACTGCCACATTCCCCTTTAGTGTATCAGCAAAGGACGTTTTCATGGCATCATTTTCCATATTCAGCTCCTGGAACTCTTTTCTGAACTGTTCAATGTTTTCCTTAATCTGAACATTCCAAGCAGCAATCTCGTCTCTCTCAGAAGAGAGCAGTGAACTAACATCTAATTCCTTTAGGTTGTCATTCAGCTGTTTGTTTTTATCTTCTTGTTTAGAAATTCTAGATTCTAGTTGACTCTTTTCCCCTTCCAGCTTCTTTATTCTTTTTTTCTAGTTCCTTTCTCTCCTGCCCTTGTGCTTTATTTGCCTCCTCCAAAGATCTTATTTGTTCTCTGAGTGTTTCATTCTCTTTCATTTCTCCATCCATATTCCGAATTTTATCATCAAGGCTTATAACCATTTCCTCTAACTTCTTGATTCTCTGTTTAAGTCCTCTGATGACTACCCCTTCTCCCGACATTTTTATGTTCTCCCTCTCACAGAATATAGAAAGAAGACGAGAAAGAGGAAAAAAAAGAAAAGAGAAAAACTTCTAATTTAGCTTCACACAGAATTTTTATATCTCCATATAAGTGCTATTTAGTGACTCAGTTTGTCTCCTTTCTGGTAACACACATCTTAACTTAAAAACTTGACCATGGTAATTTAAGTATAAAAAGAAAAAGAAAAACAAAAGTCAAACCTGAAGGAAAATTCGAATTGGTGTTTGAGGTGGCACCCACCTGTTTCTGTTATATATTCTTCCTAACTGATAAACTGACTTGCTAACCAAGATATGTTATCACGGGATTAGACTTTACATTTAACTCAATATATATACAAAATAACAAAATAGTAAAAGAGAAAGCTAAAAGAAAAGCAAAAAAAAAAAATGAAGAAAATAAGACTGCTGTACTACTTGGCAACTTAACTCAGTACTGTTGACAGGTGGGTATTTGGTAATTTTTTTTTCTTTTATTATTCAATTATTTCGTGTATCAAACTAACTAACTAGTTAATATAAATGGGAAGGATACTGATTTTAACAATATATAGAACCACAGGATCAGGTAAACGGCTTAAGAGCTTTCCCCAGTTTACACAAAAAATTAGGTAATGTGATGTGATGGCTCCACCTCTGGCAACTCTTCTAGATTTCCCTCAAGGCAGAACTGGACGGCAGCTTCTCTCTCTCCTCACGAAAAAGTTCTCAATTTTTTTTCCTTTAATATGAACAGTCTCGTCTTACAACAGATACAAGTTTTTGTACTCACAATACTCTGCAGGATTTCAGATTGAAAGATTCCGGTTGTTTGTCTAATCCTTTGAACAGAATCCAAGCTTTGTTTTTTTTCTGAGCTTCGTTAGACAATGAGATATATATTAAGCCATTTTTAGGCGTCAGATTCTTTGCTCAGTGATGTACTTGGTAAAATAAGTCCTTTTTAAAATGTTCTTCAATCTTTGTAAAAGTCTCTCTCTCTCTCTCTCTCTCTCTCTCTCTCTCTCTCTCTCTCTCTCTCTCTCTCTCTCTCTCTCTCTCTCTCTCTCTCTCTCTCTCTCTCTCTCTCTCTCTCTCTCTCTCTCTCTCTTCATATGCACCTGTAGGGGTCTTCAAACTATGAATGAGCATGTCAAATATATTTTATATAATGCTAACTCCATTTATCAAGTAATTTTAAAAGAATCATATAACATTTCGAAGGCAATAAGAAGAAGAATGACATTTTGCTTGTAACAAGACTAAAATATTTCCACTGGCTAACGCAAGACATATTATAAACGCCCTTTCTTCACTCGAACGAAAATTGGAACGGCAAATTCTCCTCACTAAGAGATAAATTCCGATTTTTCCATATAAGGAAAGAGCAGGAATTTCACTTCATATAAGATGTTAACCTTCTCAAACTTTGAAATTGAATAACGAAGCCCTCCTACTGAATCTCAAAGCTTTTTTTTATGAGTTATTGCTATAAATACTCTTGGTCTTTTTTTTATTTACACAATTTGTTTATTATATAGATTTATTAATTTATTACTTAATCTATTTATGTATTTTTTTTATTTTTTTCCGTTTATTTTCATATTATTTTTTGTTTCCTGTATGAACCTAAATATGGTATAGGTATAGATTTATTCATATTTTACAGTTGTTTTAACTTCCTCCTCTTTTTAACAGAAACAATATTAAAAGTTTAGAGACATATGATTCATACAGGGAGTGACAGTCACATATGTTGGCTTTGCCATGATCAAAATACTTAATCTTTAAGTCTAATTATTATTTTTTTTATTTCTTTCATGTGTGATTGTGCGTAACATCATTCAGTGTATTGCTGAGTTATTCTTAAACGCGAAATTGAGTATGGCGATATCCGTAATTCATGTAGAATTATATATTGAGCTGGATATCATATGGGTAAGTTTTCAAAAATGCTCAAAAATGTCAGATTATTATGTTTTGCAAACGTAACGTGCTCACATATCTAAGATTAAGAGGACTGAGAGTTCGTTAAGATGATGAAGCCATTTTGGAAGACTTTCTGAAAATATCATCCTTCGCCAGTGAGAAACTATTTCCCCTCAAGAAATCTCATCTGTATAATGATGCAGCATTATGGTAATGATGATGCATTACTATGCAAAGAAGACACTTAAGGGGCAACACCTTAATTATGTATGGCCATGTGATGATATTGATTTATTTGGTAAGTCATGAGATG
Source organism: Halocaridina rubra (assembly GCA_037179515.1). Lineage (NCBI taxonomy): Eukaryota > Metazoa > Arthropoda > Malacostraca > Decapoda > Atyidae > Halocaridina > Halocaridina rubra. Next base: position 233,307 of record JAXCGZ010005670.1, read on the forward strand.
GTCGGTTGAATAGTTTGTTTCACATTATGTTCAGATATCTTTCATTTTTTTTTTTACATTTTTATTTACTTTTTTATTCTTTAACCGAATGCATCAAAGAACATTTTTAGTAATAAATGACACTATGGTAGAAAAAAAGAAATTCCTAACAAACTGTCGTAGTTTTCTATCCGACATAGAAATGTCATACGTAGATACATATATTATACAACGTAAGCAAACCATTTATTTTGTCTACATATTCTGTGTTAGAAAATTAAATATTAGATAAAACTAGGAGACAACAGCATGTAGTTCATAAATATGTAATTATAATGTTAATGGAGCATCAACAACATCATTCATCTCTGAAAATTAATATAATTTTCAAGTCACCATATGATTTATCTGATTTGAGTCCTATAGTTTTCAGTGCCCCTGTTCACTCAAACACCTTAGGAGTGTGCATGTGAAATCTATAGTTAAGCCTCTTCTAGAAGTTCAATGGTAGAGAGCATTTGGTTTCCACCTTGTAGATATTGACTTCAACATTCCAAGTGACTGAAAAGAGAAAGTAATGGTATCCATGTCTTAGTACTTCGTATGAACTTAGCTTTGTCAATGAATACCCTAACAAATGTAGCTTCTCGAGCAAAGGGACTCATAGATGCAGAATATATGTATTTAAAATTTTTTACTAATATGCAGTACTGAGTACCCGTTGAAGAGGATGCAAATCTGCCTTCTCAAGCTTGGATTGAACCAGTAACACAAGCTAGTGAAAACATGGAATTTTCACATCTCTTACTGACGCGAAATAAATCAACCATAAAGTCTCAAACATTCAATTCCAAAGTATAATTTTCATGCAATGTTTGTTACATAAAGCACTCTGCTTTCACGAAACCCGAGGAATATATTTTTTACCTATAACCATTACTCAAACTCTTGCCGATACGGCTCTACAATGGACCCCACATATCGGTAATATAGTCACTGATTTTCGATTTGACAGGGGCTGCTACGCGAGGTACACCATTATTCCCTCCTTATCACGAAGTGGTTCCGACGAAGAGAAAAGCTGAAGGAGCTACATTGCGGAATTCAACTGTGTAATTCTGGACTAGAGAGAGATGGTCAATCCAGAGGGCTACCAAAAGATGGTCACAAAGAAATGAAAACATTGTTTGTATAGAATAATCCTTGAAAACAGGCTTTAATTTTGGAAAGTACTCTCATATTCTTTACTTTGATATTAATATTATCATTTACATTATCATTAGAAGATCAAGGACATATATTATCATACGAATAGCTTTACCTCGAAGGATAAAGTGTATAGAAGCGATACTTACAAACAAAATTTAGCTATGTAACATCTCTCATTCATATTTTTTTAGGCATAAAATTAACCAGGTCAGTTACGGTTCATATCCTATGATAACAACTGCACCGAATGTTCTGGAATATTTTTTACACATCTCTTATTCCTTATTTTTACATATGACAAGTCACAATACTCCCCATATATCTGTTTGTGTTTCTTTCTTAATGTTTTCTTGGTATCTGGGTCGATGAGGGTAGTTTTCTTTGCCGGTCATGATGTTATACTAATAGCAAAATGATTTATTTTTATTTCGTTGTTCCTCCTCTATTTTTCTTTGTTCTAAATCAGATGAAATTAAAATTTTGGTATAATATTTTTTTTAAGATGA
>JAXCGZ010005670.1:245000-285000 GCA_037179515.1 Halocaridina rubra
TATATATATATATATATATATATATATATATATATATATATATATATATATATATATATATATATATATATATATATATATATATATATATATATATATATATATATATATATATATATATATATATATATATATATATATATATATATATATATATATATATATATATATATATATATATATATATATATATATATATATATATATATATATATATATATATATATATATATATATATATATATATATATATATATATATATATATATATATATATATATATATATATATATATATATATATATATATATATATATATATATATATATATATATATATATATATATATATATATATATATATATATATATATATATATATATATATATATATATATATATATATATATATATATATATATATATATATATATATATATATATATATATATATATATATATATATATATATATATATATATATATATATATATATATATATATATATATATATATATATATATATATATATATATATATATATATATATATATATATATATATATATATATATATATATATATATATATATATATATATATATATATATATATATATATATATATATATATATATATATATATATATATATATATATATATATATATATATATATATATATATATATATATATATATATATATATATATATATATATATATATATATATATATATATATATATATATATATATATATATATATATATATATATATATATATATATATATATATATATATATATATATATATATATATATATATATATATATATATATATATATATATATATATATATATATATATATATATATATATATATATATATATATATATATATATATATATATATATATATATATATATATATATATATATATATATATATATATATATATATATATATATATATATATATATATATATATATATATATATATATATATATATATATATATATATATATATATATATATATATATATATATATATATATATATATATATATATATATATATATATATATATATATATATATATATATATATATATATATATATATATATATATATATATATATATATATATATATATATATATATATATATATATATATATATATATATATATATATATATATATATATATATATATATATATATATATATATATATATATATATATATATATATATATATATATATATATATATATATATATATATATATATATATATATATATATATATATATATATATATATATATATATATATATATATATATATATATATATATATATATATATATATATATATATATATATATATATATATATATATATATATATATATATATATATATATATATATATATATATATATATATATATATATATATATATATATATATATATATATATATATATATATATATATATATATATATATATATATATATATATATATATATATATATATATATATATATATATATATATATATATATATATATATATATATATATATATATATATATATATATATATATATATATATATATATATATATATATATATATATATATATATATATATATATATATATATATATATATATATATATATATATATATATATATATATATATATATATATATATATATATATATATATATATATATATATATATATATATATATATATATATATATATATATATATATATATATATATATATATATATATATATATATATATATATATATATATATATATATATATATATATATATATATATATATATATATATATATATATATATATATATATATATATATATATATATATATATATATATATATATATATATATATATATATATATATATATATATATATATATATATATATATATATATATATATATATATATATATATATATATATATATATATATATATATATATATATATATATATATATATATATATATATATATATATATATATATATATATATATATATATATATATATATATATATATATATATATATATATATATATATATATATATATATATATATATATATATATATATATATATATATATATATATATATATATATATATATATATATATATATATATATATATATATATATATATGTATATATATATATATATATATATATATATATATATATATATATATATATATATATATATATATATATATATATATATATATATATATATATATATATATATATATATATATATATATATATATATATATATATATATATATATATATATATATATATATATATATATATATATATATATATATATATATATATATATATATATATATATATATATATATATATATATATATATATATATATATATATATATATATATATATATATATATATATATATATATATATATATATATATATATATATATATATATATATATATATATATATATATATATATATATATATATATATATATATATATATATATATATATATATATATATATATATATATATATATATATATATATATATATATATATATATATATATATATATATATATATATATATATATATATATATATATATATATATATATATATATATATATATATATATATATATATATATATATATATATATATATATATATATATATATATATATATATATATATATATATATATATATATATATATATATATATATATATATATATATATATATATATATATATATATATATATATATATATATATATATATATATATATATATATATATATATATATATATATATATATATATATATATATATATATATATATATATATATATATATATATATATATATATATATATATATATATATATATATATATATATATATATATATATATATATATATATATATATATATATATATATATATATATATATATATATATATATATATATATATATATATATATATATATATATATATATATATATATATATATATATATATATATATATATATATATATATATATATATATATATATATATATATATATATATATATATATATATATATATATATATATATATATATATATATATATATATATATATATATATATATATATATATATATATATATATATATATATATATATATATATATATATATATATATATATATATATATATATATATATATATATATATATATATATATATATATATATATATATATATATATATATATATATATATATATATATATATATATATATATATATATATATATATATATATACCTATTTGTTTAGAGCAGGCAAGTGTTATATTAAAAAAGACAGATATTTAATGATGATATCGTATGATTTAAAAAGTTTGTATATTGAACCTAAAATATTCAGAAACACATTACATATCCCAAAATAAAACAATATGACATAAAATTGTACCAATTTGTAAAAATATTACTGTCCATACATGGCAGAATTAAGAAAAACATTTAATGCTACGTTAATATGAATGATTATTTAATGGAAGTTAGTTCACACAGGGTAACGGTCACACTTGCCAATGCCAAAGACCTTTGCAAGAAGGCACCGTCTAGAGGCCGTGACGCAAAACCGATTTCATTATTTATAATGCAGCTTTAGTATCTCCGTAGTGTAATCGGTAGAATGCTCGACCGAGGGGTGATGAACTTGCATTCGAACCTTTGTCAGGGAGATAGGGAGGGCATCCAACTTTGTTTCCTCAGCTCCAGTCCATCTGTGTCCACCTCTAATTGGGGATTGATAGTGATGCAACGCACAAGATATATCCAAATAAATATATTAACATATGTGAAAACGTGAATCGTATTTCACCCCTAACAGGGACTCGAACCTAACACACGTAATTTTTGAGCCACATGTGAGGTTGACAAGAAGCTGTAATATGAACATTCAGACATTCAGAAAGAATGCGTTTATTCCTAGTGTAGCAGTTAGCTTTGAGCTTTCCTTCTCCTTTTAGACCTTCATTGGTGTATCTGGTAGCGCCACCTACACCACTGTTTATAGCCATATTCTAGTCGTTTAAAGAGAGGTGTCAGTGGAAGGTGTCGGACGTTTTATTAATCTATTTTCATGATACTGATAATGTGTGAATTGTTTGCGAAAGGAATGGTCTATTTTATGCCTTTGCAGCTGGAGATTTGTGGTGAGTGTTGTCTTGGAATTCACTTCTCGTCATTAGGGAAAACGAATTCCTAAGATATCAACCGGTTAATTTCTATGATTCCCTTCGTCTCCCTTTGGGTGTGCAATTAATGCTCTTACAATGCTGTTGTCTTTTCTCTAAATTGTTTTGAACGAATGTGGCCTTCTAAGCCGTACGAAATTTTTCCTAGCTTTACCCAACCTGGTCTATCTAAGCCTAGCCTAACCAATTCTATCTTGACCAAACCAAACCGAAAAACGAGTAATTTTCGACGATTTTCAGTCAGGTTCGTTCAAAACAAATCTTGAAGACAACATAAGCAATTACATAGTGTGCACCAACGTAACAGATAATTTCGCAGTATACTCCCAGTTTAAAAAAGAAGAACATAAATTTGATGCATATGTAGAAAAAAGACATTACTCTGATGATAACATAACTAAATTTACTAGAGATATATCACATGAAAAATGGCAACATATCATAGACCTATATAACGCAAATGAAGCTTTTAATAAATTTCACTGTACATTTAGAGATAAATTTCTAGACTGCTTTCATCTAAGAAAATCGACTGTAAATAATAAAAAAACAACAGATGCCCACATATAACTGCAGGATTAAAAATAGTATCAAAGAAAAACACCGATTACAAAGGCTTGCATCAAAATGGCCTTTGTCTTTTGGAACAAGATATAAAGCTTACAAGAACAAATTAGTAACACTACTTCGAACTGCAAAAAAATGGATATTTTCAGGATAAGCTTAAGAAGGAACAAGGAAACAGCAAGTCCACCTGGAATACTATAAACAGCCTAATGGAACGAAAACAAATTAATTATTCAAAGGAAATCCTATTAAAAAATGATAATGACTACATTGCTAATATCTTTGATAATCATTTCTTAACTATAGCACAACCAACACAGGAACAACAAAATGTGCAACAAAACTCATACCGACAGTTTCTTAATAATCCACCAGACTTTTCGCTTTACTTGTATCCTGTAACAAGGGAGGAAGTCACTAAATATATAAAAATCATAAAACCAAATACAGCGTCGGGATATGATGAAATTCCATCAAAACTTCTCCAGGTCACTGCCCATTACACTGGTACCCCACTTACCCAAATAATCAATCTATGTTTTCAGCAAGGATGTTTTCCAGACAAACTAAAAGTGCTAAAGTAATACCTATATTTAAGTCAGGCACTGAAGATGATGAGAATAACTATAGACCTATATCAATCTTACCGTCCTTAAGTAAAGTGTTTGAAAAAGCGATTGTACACAGACTTAAAGAATTCCTTGAAAAGTTCAACCTTTTATCTGAAAATCAATACGGATTCCGTAATAATAAGACCACTGAAAAAGCAATAATGAACTTTACAAGTGATGTTTATCAAAATTTGGAAAATAAAAACTTTGTTGCAGGGGTTTTCCTAGACTTGTCCAAAGCATTTGACTCATTAGACCATGATATACTAATAGAAAAACTAACTTGTGTGGGTATTAGGGAACACCATTACAGTTATTTAAGAGCAACTTGAAAAATAGAAAACAAGCCGTATATTGTAATGGGAAAGCATCTTTGTTGCAAACTATTGAGAGGGGAGTACCACAGGGATCAATACTGGGTCCACTGTTATTTTTAATTTATATAAATGATATTTCCAATGCCAGTAATAAATTGAAATATATTCTTTATGCAGATGACCCCAACCTTCTCTTGCATGATAATCACCTTGACCACCTGCATTCTGTTTTAAATAGTGAACTAGAAAAAATTAACAACTGGGTCGCTGTTAATAAAGTAAAGCTAAATGTTTCCAAAACTGACAATATCTTATTTCAAAATAGATCTTTAGTACACAATGTTGGTCAAGTTAATATGAATGGGTATGAAGATAAACGAGTTGCTTGTAAGAAATTTTTGGGAGTAATTATTGATGAAAATTTCAGTTAGAAATATCATATTCAATCTGTCTGCTCAAAACTGTCCAAGACGTGTGGGATTTGGTACAAAATTCGCCATAACCTAACAAATGAGGCCTTAAAAAGTATATTCTATTCCCTGTGTTATCCTCATATTATATACTGTTTGTCCATCTGGGCTTGTACTTGGCCGTCAATTGTAAGGGAGGTATTTGTAACTCAGAAAAGACTGATCTGAACTATTACATATAGTGGAAAATATGACTCAACTTCCTCTTAATTCAAGGAGTAAAACTTGCTTGAATTTAATTACTTGATACAATATTTCTGTCTTATTATTATTCATAGTGATGTTAATGATAACAGAAAATTATTTAGATTTATTCAACACAACCATGGAACCAGAGATAACAATATAAATTTTATATGTCCACAGCCGAGAACAACCTTGTACAAATTTTCTATTCACTGTTTTGGCCCAAAATGTTGGAATGCATTACCAGAAGATTTAAAAACAATAAATGGCATAACTTTATTTAAAAAGAAACTCAAACAGCATTTATTTACTAGGCAAAATCAAGTAGCTGTTGAATAATAATTAATACAATATTGGTGCATCATTATGTCCAGGTTAAGGTCAAGCTACTGTATTATTTTATTACAAGAAAAGTATGAGATTGCTATATTGGAGCTTTTGTTAACTATTCCCATCATACCTTAAATTATGTGAAATGTATATTAAACTGCCTGCCAAGGCGCTCTTGCTCAGCAGGCTAGTGCCTCTGAATATAATGTACATATTTATTCCTGTATGTATACTGAATATTTAGCAATAAAATCTATGACTATGACTAATGACTATAACTAAAATGAATCAATAATCGTAAAATATCAAGACCTGCTTAAAGAGAACAGAAAAGATAGGAGTGAGTCGAGTGCAACAGTAAAAAGTACCTTTTAAGCCATCATTATTTGGAAAAGTTAAAGAGTCCTGAACGTGAGAGGTTTGAATAAGTCCGATATTTAGCGACCACACATCGTCATCGTCATCATCATTATAATTTTTATCTCTCTGCTATCATTAGTATGGGACAATTCTAATATTAAGTCCTAGTCAAGTAAGATTAGATTTGGTAGTTGTGGTTAGCTTAGCGTAGTGCTAGTGGGTGTGTGTGTGTGTGTGAGTGTGTGCGCGCATGTGTGTGTGTATATATATATATATATATATATATATATATATATATATATATATATATATATATATATATATATATATATATATATATATATATATATATATATATATATATATATATATATATATATATATATATATATATATATATATATATATATATATATATATATATATATATATATATATATATGTGTGTGTGTGTGTGTGTGTGTGTGTGTGTGTGTGTGTGTGTGTGTGTGTGTGTGTGTGTGTGTGTGTGTGTGTGTGTGTGTGTGTGAGAGTGAGATTACCTAATTGTGTTTACGGGAAAGAGCCCAAAGCTCGTATCTTCCCGTCTCCTGATCGGTTCCATTTTATACTTAGTGACACTTATCATACCTGTTCTTAAAACTATGGATTGAGATAGCATTAACTACCTCCTCGCTTAGCCAATTCCAATTATCAACTACTCTTACACTGAAAAAGTATTTCCTTACATCCTGCAAAGAAGTTTTCTTACGAAGCTTCAAACTATGACCTCTAGTTCTAGAGCCAGCCATATCAAAATATCGATCCCTATCCACTCTATCATAACCATGAAGGAATTTAAAGACTGTCACCATATCCCCCCTCACTCTTCTAGCTTCGAGTGATGGTAAATCTAATTCCCTCAGCCTCTCATCATAACTGAGATTGCGTATTTCTGGCACCAGTTTTGTGGCATGTCTTTGAACTTTTTCAAGCTTAGCTATGTGCTTTTTCAAGTGCGGATTCCAAAAGGGGGCTGCATATTCGAGTTTTGGCCTCACATAGGTTACATAAATATTTCTGAACATTTCCTTGTCCATGAGCCTGAAGGCTACCCTTACATTTGATAAGAATGCATATGCTGCACTTACTATGCCATTTATATGTATTTCTGGAGACAAATCTGCCAGTATGTTTACTCCTAGATCTCTCTCATTTTCTCTCTCTTGAAGTTGTACTCCAGCCACCGAGTAGTCAAGCTTGGGCCTTCTTGCACTTGTACCCATTCTCATTACCTTACATTTTGAAGCATTGAATTTCATTAGCCACTTTTCTGACCACTCATGCAGATTATTTTGATCCTCCTGAAGTTCTCTACCATTGTTCTCGTTTTTTACTTTCTTCACAATCTTTGCATCATCTGCAAACATATTCATGAATGAATTTACAGACTCTGGTAGGTCATTTACATATACAAGGAACAAAAATGGCCCTAAAACTGAACCCTGTGGAACTCCACTACTAACTCTTCTCCATTCAGACACTGAGTATCTTACTCTAACCCTATGTTCCCTTCCTTCTAAGTAAGTTTTTATCCATTCCAAAACATTTCCACCTATTCTAGCCATTGCTTGCATCTTCCTAATAAGTCTCCCATGTGGAACAGTGTCAAACGCTTTCTGGAAGTCTAGGAATATGCAATCTGCCCAGCCCTCTCTTTCCTGTAAGATTTGGCTTACCTCATCATAAAATTCTAATAAGTTTGTTACTGTTGATCTACCTTCTCTGAAGCCATGTTACCTCACTGACAAAAAGTTGAAGGATTCCAAGTGAAGAGAGATAGGTTTCCTTAGTAGTTTCTCCATAACTTTGCAAACTATGCTGGTCAAGGAAACTGGTCTATAGTTCAGAGCCGTATCCCTCCTTCCCTTTTTGAAGATAGGTATCACATTTGCTTGTTTCCAGCATCTTGGAATCTCCCCCGACTCCAGTGACTTTTTAAATATGATACTTAGTGCCACTGATATTGTGTTTGCGCATTTTTTATGTACATGAGGGGATATGTCATCAGGACCTGTAGCTTTATGAACATTTAAATCCATCAGCGCTTTGCATACCTCTGTGGCTGTAAGGTTGATGTTCTCTAATACCGGCCCTTGAGCCTCTATCACTGCAATCTGAGGGGGTGAAACTCTGACTGAAACTCCTTGTTCAATTCTTTGCAGATCTCTTCATCCGTCTCAGTGATGCTTCCATCTGCTCTCTTTAGCCTTAAAACCTGTTCTTTTACCTTCAGTTTTCCTCTGATAAAGCTGTGGAAAAGCTTGGGACTTTCTTTAGCCTTCCTGGTGATGTCCCTCTCATAGTCTCTCTCTGCCTCTCTCCTTTTACTTAGGTAGTCATTTCTTGCTCTTTTGTAGGTTTGCCAGGCATTTATGTTTTTTCTCCTCCTATACCTCCTATACCTTTTCCAGCATTTGTGTGTGTGTGTGTAAGAGTGTGACCACAAATGATCATAGAGTGTTTAATATTAGTGACCACCGTGCCCAAGTGGTAATGCTCCCAAATTTGATTCATCATGTCGTGGGTTCGCGGCCTTCTACGGTCTAAGGTTAAAAAGGGCATTCATTAAGAGTAACAGTCGCACCAGCCCATATCAAGGTCTTTCGTTAGGAGGCACTGTCCTAGCCCTTTCCAGGAATAGGAATCCGTGACGTAAATCGATCGTAGAGTGCTTGATATCCCCTGCCACTCTGTTGGTGGAATTACCTCGGATATTCGTTTGCATATAACATGTTTATATGGAATATGGAGAGGATGGAGTTTGCGGCTGCACTGAAAGTTATAAAGGAATTGTTAAAGAAATTATAATTATTTTCTTCATCATTATTTCTTAATCTTTACTATATCTTCTGAAACATTTCTTGGTATTCTATTTTATGAGTGTGACAAAAACTGCCCTCATCAATAAAGGCCCGGGCATGAGAAAACACTATGATGAAGGAAAAGAAAAAGTTAAGGACAAGATGGTGATGAGGTAATGTTACACAAAGGAAAACGACAGACAGAAAAAAACAGTCAAAGTACGGAGGACCTAGAGATATGGAGGATTAGGCCCTGAGATGACGATATATCCACTTTTTGAAGGATGATAGGTCATAAGAATTAGGAAAAAACAGAAGGAGGAAGAGAGTTCCAGATTCTGGAGGTAGATGGGAAAAAGCAGTCGCTGCACCGACCATTCTGCTAGCTACAAATCTCCACACAGTACCTGTGAGAGCCCACTACATTTCAGTGTTTAAATGGAGAACTTCTTTCAACTCCAACTACCCCAGAAGTAGACAGCTTCATTTATGCTGACGACGTGGTCTCCATCAGCAGAGGAGGTAATATACTAACTTGTGCTCAAAAAACAATGGATCTGTTCCAGCTGAAAAACAAGGAGCTGAGACTCAAAATCAACAGTAATAAAACAAAAGCTATGGCAATAAAAACTCCAGTACCAGTAGCCCACTCACCCTAGCCAATGTAAACACAGAGTGGGTAGATACATTTATGTACCTGGGAGTTTATATAGACAGGCAACTCACTTTCAAACCACAAATCACATATCTCAGGGAAAGAGCTAATAGCATGCTAACCCCTATGAGATATATGACATCTCTCCAGGAAGGAGCAGGTCTTCAGGTCTTGAGAAAATATTACATAGCTACCACAAGATCCTTGATTACCTACAGTGCTCCCACCCTAGCCAGCCTCAGTGCACAAAAAACCTCCACCATAGAGGTAATCCAAAAAAATGCCATGCGCTACATGTTGGGGGCGCCCATGTGGACCAGAATATGCAAAATACAAATGGATACAAACCTACCCTCTCTATATAGCTGTAATCACGTTTCCAATATCAATTCAGTAACAAAGGTTCTGCTTTCTGAAAGGGGATCTCACACACAAAAAAAGATTGAGAGAGGCCCTCAACAAGCATTCAGACCTCCCCAACCCAAACACCTTTGCTGGCCAACTTCTGAAAAACGTGCATAAATGCAACATGGCATCTGAAGTGTCCAAAATCAAATCAGACAAGCCCTGCATTCACTACAAATCGGTTGTCCCATGGGAAACACACCCAGCAAAATTCAAGACCACTAGCCTGTATGACAGTAAAAAAGCCTGCACACAGATACAACTGCATGAAGCAGCTCTAGCTGCAGTCACAGAAACTAACCAGGCAGAAGGCATCTCTTACTACACAGACGGAACAGTCAATAAAAGTATCCCTGCACAGCATCCTGGAGACTATCACACTCCTGCTCCACTCTTCAAACTGAGTAATTTGCTATCAAAATGGCTCCACAAAACTCAATAGAAAATGAACAAGAACCTATAGCCATTCACACTGACTCACTCTCCTCTGTTCAAGCACTCCAACAGCAGAAGTTCAAAGAAAACATCATCTTCATCAGCTCTGTCTAAACATTGCTAGTACAACATTGAGAGTGAGGGAGACTGGCAAGAATCAACTGGATACCCAGCCACATCAACATCCCTGGCAAGGACAAAGCTGATCGAATTGCCAAGGACGCTGTCTTATGCCACAACATACAATGCACTATACAACCCAACCTACAGCAATGCAAGTAAAAAATCAAGCAATCACTTCACAAATCAAAGCAGGAAAACCACTACTACTGGGTTAACAAAAGCTCCTACTCTGCCACATAGTACAAGAAAGCAACAAAGCTTGAGCCCCACCTCTATCTAAATACACTCCAAGGAGCCTGACTGTCACAATAGCCAGGCTCAGACTCGGTTACAAGTGCTGCTGGGAAATAATTGAAAACCTCGGAAGAGAGTGAAAACACTGTCGCAAGATAACAGATAAAGCACTGCTGCATTATCTGTTAGAATGTTCAAAAACAAACACCTTAAGGAACGGAATAAGTATAGATCTACAACATCCCTATGCTCCAGATCACGCAGCTCAAATAGTTCAGAAATTACTTGACAACCTGGACACCCATCTGAACACCTTGCAAATTTTTGAACCACCAAGGTGAATAAAACAACTCAAGATTTATAACCTCTAACATCCACCGACAGGATGTCTTTTGGACAAGGGCCTGTGCCAACACAAGGTTGGCTTTAATCTCAAACAACAACAACAACATACCTGTGGGATGAGGCCACTTGGCGAGTGTTACGTGGCCTTGGCAGTGGGACAGGGATGCAACTCGCCAACTCATCAGAGCAGCGACGGAAGTAGTAGCGATAGAAAAGAGAAAGGGAATACACCTTATGGTGAAGAGAGAGAGAATCCAGATTAGAAGTAAGAGAAGAATTATTAATGAGCCTGACTGCTTGGATTCAACCCTATCAAGGAGACAAGTATAAGAAGAAGCAACCCAGATGTGTGAGCAGTATTCTAAGCAGGGGCGGATAAGACCTTTACATATTTTAAGTAACTGTAAAGAGGAACACTCGTATGACTGAAACTGCTAGAATACCAGTCATACGAGTGTTCATCTGCATAAGTGCAATTTGATATCGAAATTTATATATAGAATCTAAGAATGAAGTAAAGAAAAAGGATTCCCAGCACATGAAATGACTTGTGAGTTGCGACGGTAGGCTAAAGTAAGATAGAGTAGAATAGGTTAGGTTAGGCAGCTAATGTCTGACTTAACCATGATAACTTAACCTAGCCTTATCTAACAGCTTACGGGATTATTTGATGCACTGGTATTCGCTATCTTTACTTAATCCGAATCTTATTTTATTCGCTGTGTTCCCCCCCCCCAACTTGGAATTTGAGGGATGAGTAATACAAACCCTGTACCTCTTCCCAGAAGGTGCAAAATTCGGTGCCCTGCGGGTAGTTTTACTATCTATAATTTAATGCTAGAAATTTCTCGGGCGTTCTCCTTTGGACACCACCAGTAGGATGTTAAACTGACATAGGTAATGTGTCGCAAATAAGTAGTTTGATACAGAAGTAAAACACTAAGCCTTTTTGAGAACCGTCCGTAACTCCCCCCCCCCAGGGAGGGCTATTTATCTGATAAAATCACCATATCGTATAATATAAAATCGGGTTAGGTTTGGTTGCAATGACTCTTTAAGGTTGTCCTGTGGAGAGTGTTCACCAATTAGACTAGACTTTAGTTTTGGCAAGTGTGACCGCTACCCTGCGTGAATGCCCTTTCTAACCTCAGAACATGGCAGACACGAACCTTCAGCCTGATGAATAAAGGTCGCAAGCGGTACCACTCGGCCACGATGCCCTATGTAATAATTTAATCATCTGTAATTATTTATGTTGAATTGGGTGTCGTAATTTTGAAATAGGAACATCTATGTTTTTTTTTATCCTTAAAGTCAGTTATTGCATATGGCTTCAGAAGAATTATTTTGATAATAAGTTATATGTCTCATTTTTTAAAACACGTCATTTTATAGTGCAGTAATCACTTTAAAACATTAATTCGAGCAGACAGTTTAAGACCCTGATGCTATATCAATATTACATGTTGTTTTTCTTTAATTGGCTCCATTATAAACAAGGCAGTGCAACCCTTCGTGGTCCTCTTCTTATATTGTGGGCTATCCCCTGAATGTCACTAATATGTATCTTTTCATCATGGTATTCTAGCAGCTCATTTGGGGAAAATTATTATGTAGATCTCGGGTACACTTGATTTCAACCTAAGTTCCCGTATCCTTTTAAGTCTCTTTTATTTTCTTAAGTACTATGAATAAATGTATGTGAAAAGGCATATTGTTGTTGTCAAAAGAAAAAGTAAAATATCAAAAGCTTATTTAAGTTTCTGGTGGATGTGTGTGTTTGTTAAAAGGCAACGCAACTTGAAAAAGTTTTGCTGGTGTTGTGTTTCTTCTTGGAAAACTTGCGTAGGTTTTATTATTCCTCAAGAGATAGGAAGGGAAAGAAGAATTCCAAGTACAATATTCTCCAAAGGTTGCCGGAAGAGGATCATCACTTGTTTCATAGCAAACTTTTCTCTTACAAATATTTTGAAAAGGCATTGCAACATTTGGAAAAAATCTTTTTTGATTCATAGTTTCAAGAGATTTGCAATTTTGGAGACAACCATTTGCATGCTTATGAGTGCTGGTTTGTAACTACTTAGCTAGCAGATACACGCAAGAATATAATATTAGTAAAACAGAATATTCTTATTGCTTTTAATGATAGTGTCATTATTTATCACTCAACTAATTTGCTGTAAGGAAAACTACATTTGAAACTTGGAATAAGATACGTTTCTTGCACCAAATCATTTCGACAGCTTAATGCAGAATATCAAAGGAAAAGTTATACAAAGAAAAGAAAATTGTTCAGAGAGGTATAAACCTTTACCAGTTTTAGTTTTCTTGTCTTAAAAAGATTGCACATGGAATGTAAAAGATAACTAGCATGCAAGCCAAAAGCTGTGTTTCTACCTCGAATTTAGATTTCATCTATGATTAGTTTAATAAATTTATCCGTTTTATATATTAGGAAGTATTATTTTATAAGCATATAACTGTTGTAGAAGCTTATAAATTTGGGTTCACTATTACTGTGCTTATTATATTTGCTGCTTTGGGATGGATTAGGAAACACGACATCATTATTGACTCTTTGACATCCTTGACACAACTTAGGAAGCTGAAGGATGTAATTTCTGCCTTGTCCTTGAGCTTCTACTTTTTCAATGTTTTATTCATGCTTGGTTCCGATGAGGGCAGTTTTCTTGTCTATACCGGTGTCACTCATGAAAGTAAAAAAAAAAAAAATACTTTACTCCCTTAAAGGAGGTGGGATGGAATTTGGGTTCTTTGTATCAAAAGTTCATCACGCCGCGGATAATAGGAAAAGAACTGACCCATTAAGATAATCATAAGAGTCTTGACTAATTTTCCCTTGCTCAGACGTTCTCATTCCAAAGAACACTCTCCTTCCCTGTTTACCTGCGTGTCTTTTTTTTTATGAGTGTGACACTAGGACAGGCAAAAATTGTCCTCTTCAATAAAGACCCAGGCACGAGAAAACACCAAGATGAAGGAAAAGAAAAGGGTTAAGGACAAGGCAGATATGAGGTTACACAAAGGAAAATGACAAACATAAAAAAGTCAAAGTACAGAGGACCTAGATATATGGAGAAGTAGGCTCTGAGATGACGATAAATCCGCTTTTGAAAGATAGACAAGTCAAAAGAATTTGGGAAGACAGAGGGAGGAACAGAGTTCTAGTCTGGAGGTAGATGGGGAGAAGCAGTAGCTGCACCGACCAATTCACGAGCTACAAATCTCCTAACAGTACCTGTGAGATGAGGCCGCTTGGCGAGTGTTTTGTGGCCTCGGCAGTGGGGGAGGGATGCAACTCGTCATCTCATCAGAGCAGCGATGGAAGTAGTAGCGGTAGAAAAGAGAAAGGGATGATACCTTACGGTAGGTGAAGAGAAAGAAAATCCAGATTAGAAGTAAGAGAAGGCTCATTAATGAATCTGACTGCTTTTGATTCAACCCTATCAAGGAGATAAGTATAAAAAGAAGCACCCCAGATGTGTGAGCAGTATTATAAGCAGAGACGGAAAAGACCTTTATAGATTTTAGGTAACTGTTACGAGGAAAAGCAATGACGAAAACGAAACAGAATCCCCAGTTTTTTGGATAAAGATTTATAAATTCCAGACAAGTTAGAGGCTATTTGGATACCTAGTATGTTGATAGAATTAAAAGGATAAAATTCGTTAGTTTCGAAAACAATAACGTTATTAGGAGGAGAATAAAGATAAAGAGATAACCAGAAACTGTGTCTTAAGGCATTGAATATAACTAAATTTTGAGTGGCCAACTCAGGTACCCTCTGCAAATCGGAGTTGAGAGGGGAAGAAAGAGTGATACGAGACTGATTACGAGTAGCAGATGAATGGTGTGAAGAAAATGAAGAAGAAAAGTGAAGGGTAGAATCGTCAGCATTGGCATGAAGAAGAAAGGAAGATGGGGATTGTAGAAGGTCAATGATGAAGAGAAGGGGACAGAGTAGGTGAAAGAACAGAAACGTTCCTAACATTTACTTCTGTCACTTATTATTTAGAAATTACTTATACATATTCTATACACATTGAAACGATTTAATATAGCTGACTCTGATAATGTTTCCAACATTTCCTTTATAGATTATATTAGTGTTCAAATGCATTACTTATTGACTTATTTAGAGAATTTTTTTATTGTTTACTTCTTTATTTTGCACATTTACATGTTTATTTGTTTATTTATTGTTTCATTTAATATTTGTTGTTTCTTTATATATTTACGTGTCTTTTTTTTATTATTTCATGTCATGTTTGCCAAGTTATTCATATGAAATTATAATTTTTTTTAAATTTTAACTCCTTTTTACTGTCATATTCATATTCAGTCATTTGCTATTACAATTATCGGAAGAATCATATTCTTGAACCGTTGCTACAAAAACAATACAATAACAAATCAAATTAGAATTAGAAGGAAAGGAATTATTTCTTCCCACACACGAAGATGCCAATAAAGAATTATAACACCCTACCTTATTTCGGACACCGTGGCCGAGTGGTGCGAGGCCCTCCTAGCTCTGAGGTATGAAAGGGCATTTACTCAGTGTAATGGCCGCACTTACAGAAATAAAAATCCCTCACATAAAGCATCGGCCGAACCCTTAACCGAAAAGAGAGTCCTTGACGTAAACCCGATAACTACTTTCCGGACATGAATGAAGCTGGTTTAGCAGCACTTCCCAAAAGTCTTCAACAGGAGAGAACTAAATCCTCCTTCATTTATTTTTATTGTATCAAAATGTCTTGTTTTTTTTTTTTTATTTCTGTTGGTTGGCTTTAACAAAGAGCATCACCAAATAAAACACAATTCCATATAAGTGAAATGATTTTGTTTAATTTTTTACGGAAATGTTCACTTGTGTGACATTATACTACAAAATTTTCATGTGTGTAGATGCTTCAGTACACAAACTCTCTCTCTCTCTCTCTCTCTCTCTCTCTCTCTCTCTCTCTCTCTCTCTCTCTCTCTCTCTCTCTCTCTCTCTCTCTCTCTCATTAAGTTTTTCGCAATATTCTTCCTTTACTACTTGTAATTTATGTGCTAATGACATCCCGACATCGCATAGCATAGTTCGACCTATAAATATAAAATGATGACTATGTTCGTTCCGTAACGAGAAAATATTCCCCAGAAAATGTTCACATTTACCATTTTATAATAGTGTTTATATCCATTTCAACATTTTCAGTTGTCAAACTATTATTATGATGATGTCATAAGTTTCCCCCTCTGGAGGAACCCCATCCTCAGCATGATATTAATATTTACAGTTTGAAGGCTGGATCGACACCTAAAAATTCTGCAAAGTTACCTTGATAAATTATTCGCATCTGAAATATGGAGTCTATCTATGATTTATAGTTTTCATGATTAATCACAAATAATTTTTTTTTTAAGGATGGGATAGGATAAGAGGGGAAAAAAGGGGAGGGGATTAAGGCTGTAAGGGGAATTGGAGGGAAAAGCACGAAAATTAAATAAAGTAAGAGATAAAATAGATAGGGGCAGACCCTCGTGCTAAATTTTGATCTGGAATTCAGATTCCTTATGAACAAATCACATTCGGATTTTTACATGCCATATTAAGCTCCTGACATCTTGTATTATTCATTTTAAGAAATACTTTATGTCTACTTTCAAAATAGTAAAAAAAAAAAAAAAGCCAAGTAAAAGTTTTTTAATCTAGGCTGATTTTTTTCTCTAATTTTAACCTTTTTTTTTTTTTAAATAAGAAAATATAGACTATATGCACATACAAATGTTGATAACTGAATTAAACTGAGAGTTATCGCATTTTGATATTGTGTGATAAAGTCTTACGATAAATACGTATATGAAAAGTAGCATATCAATTTACCAGAAAACCTCAACTGATCTATTCCTCCCTTTGGTCTTGCATATTTATATTTATAAAGAAGAGATATATAGTTTTGTTATCACATAGATTGTTAAATCATAATTGCCTTTTACCATAATGTCCTAATTGCAATACTACACCTGAAGGGGCTATTGGACTTAAATAAGACTGTCCAGGAGAGTTCGATGTTAAGTCTTCCTTCAGTTCCGGTTCCCATTCTATGCCTACATCAACACCGAATATTCTTGGATATTCGTTGCACATGTCTTACTATCTCTTCACGTTTGACAAGTCTCAATACACTCCCGGTGTCTGGTTCTCTCTATGTTTTCTTCGTACCCTGGCCTGAAAAGGGTAGATTTATTTTTTTTTTTTGCCCGTCATAGTGTCACAATCATAACAAAGAAAAGAAAAGAAAAATGAAACTAAGGATGAAGAGGGAAAAACAAGTAAGAGTCAATTTATTTCCTGCCAAAGTTTAGGATACGTGGTTTGCATTTTGAGGCAAAATGTACTTTAGCTTCGTGATAAGTTTGTAAGTCAATGATTTCTTCATGTACATTCTGGTGAAAAGAAAAGGCACAAGAAATAAATGAATTTATAACCCAAAGAGGCATTTCAAGGTCACAAAGATCTTTAAATCTGGACATAATATCTTCTTTCAGAGTCTGCTGGTGAGAACAATAGCATTCAATATCTGTATCTCGAATTAAATCAGTGTCATTGTTTTCTATAATTTGATGACTTGGGAACTGCAGGAAATCTTTCCTTTCTACGCTTTCTTTGTAGAATGATAATTTGCTGACAAAAGAATTAATAATTCCCTTCGACTTGAGACTTATATTACTTCCCTATAATTTAATATTAATCTCATTTAGTTTGGTGACAATATCTGAAAGATAGGCAGTGATAATCTTTTTGTTTCTTAGATTATCATACAATTTTTCATCAAAGGAATTAAAAAATTCTAAAACAGTATCATACAGAAAATTGGAATGCTTCAAACAGTTTCCAATTGAGAACCATCGTACCTCGGCATGCAGCAACAAGCCGTCAATATTCTCTTCATTTTTGTGGCATAACTTGCGAAAGATCTGGTCATTTAATGAATTAGCCTTCATTTTATTCACTTATTCAATTACAGTGTTCAGCGTATCATGTAGTCGACCACAAAGATGTTTTGAAGCAAAGTGTTATCTATGAATAATACAGTGAGCTGAAAATATTTATGGAACTTGTTTTTTTAAATGTTGAAAATCAACAATAACGACCAATCATAGCTGGCGCTTCATCCGTTGCACATGCAATAATATTTGTGATAAGAATATTCTTGGTATTAAAAAACTTTTGATCAACCATAAAAATTGTTGAACCATTTATGTAAAGAACCATTTGGTCAGCAAAGAGAAACTCTTCAACAATTTCCTCAGTAGAATTTACAAAGCGGACGTATGCCATTAACAAAATCGTTGTCATATAAAGGTGAACCATAACAAGTTCTTTGCAAGAAGGCAACCGTCCTAGCCCTTGGCAGAAAAGGGAGTCCGTGACGTAAAACCGGAGCTAACATCAAATTGAAGTAGTAGTAGTAGTAGTATAATTGGGTGGGATATGCCTTTTGCAACGGCTCCCAAGTCTTCGTTTTGCTTTGCTAGATTGTTTGTGCGGTTTTTATTATTTAATTTATTTTTCTACAAATTCTTTTTATAAAGTTTTTTCTTTCTTTGATGTCTTTTTCACTACAGTATCTAAATAATAATATATTAGCAATTATTTCAATTTTCTTTTCTATATATGGTTGTGCTAAAAAACTATATTCTGTTCTTATTTGTGCATATGTTTCACAAAATAGTAGAAAATGTTCTAGCCTCTCTTCACATTGTTCACACGTTGGGCAGGTAGTATCTTTATTTTAAAATTTTTCTCCATCGTAGGTCTAGGGTGTTTGTTCGGCATCTTTCTAGTAATCTCGATTCCTTAGTATTGTCATACCATGTAATTTCTTGTATGTTGTTTTTGTATTCTTTATATACTACCAGAGCTGATTTCTGTTTTCCATACTTCTGTGTCCCACTTATTTGTGCATTTCTTTAACTCCTCTTTCCTTGCCGATTTTAGCTTTGTTAGATCTATTTGCAGAGCATCCATATATTCTCTTAGCTTTTTCATCCAAGGCATTTTGTTCTCTTCATATTGTTTTTTGAATATTTCCCTTAGAAACTCATTTCCATTTTCTTCAATGGCATGCATGGCATAGAGAATTTTGTTTATGTCTCTTGCTTTGCAAGATGAAGCTCCTATATCTGCTCTCAATGCTGCTGTTGCTGTATAAGAGGGTAGCTGCAAGATTGCTCTGTACACTTTATATTCAATTTTTTGGAGGTCTTGTAAGTCTGTTTCCCTATATACTAATACATCTGCACCATAAAGATATGATGGCATTGCCAGTTCTTTCCAGTACGTTTTTCCGATAAGTAGCCTATTGCAGCTGGTTTCAATTATTGAGTATATTGTATTTGCTAATTTATTTGCTTTTTGAATTGATGTTTTTGTGTGGTCTCTGAAGTATGTTCTTTTATTTGTTATTTTGATACCTAGGTATTTAATTTCTTCTGCTATTTTTATTCCTAATATTTCTTGTGGTATATTTTCTTTCTTCTTATTATATATCAATATATTGCTTTTTGGTGTATTTAGGGATAGACCACAAGAAGAAGCTATATTTTGTAGCTTTTCTATGCAAATTTGAGCGGCAATTTCTGTATGCGTTAGAATTAGCCCGTCATCTGCAAATAATAAAGCTGGGATATGAAAATGCTCATTTCTGAAACCTTTCTGATTTTCTTCTAGTTCTTTAATTATTATGCATGTTATTATTAAAAAGAAAACTGTTGATCCATTACATCCTTGTCTAATTCCGCTGCTGATGGTGATGTCTGCTTCTTTTACTTGGTTTAAGTATAAGCTGGTGGTATCATTATTGTAAATGGCACTGATGACATCAATTATGTTGGCATCAATGTCTAGTTCCTTTAGGGCTTCTATCAGTTTCCTTCTTTCTATTAAGTCAAAAGCTTTTTGTAGATCTGCTGATATCACATATAGTTCCTTTTTCATTCTATAGCTTTCTTGAATACAGTAGTCTAGGATGAAGATGTTTAGTGGCATAGTGTATTTTCTTTCTTTATTTGGAGTGTTGTAGTGGTATGATATATGTCTTCTTTATTTATATATTAATTTATTTATTAATTGATATATATATTTTCACTTTATTTATTAATAATTTTTTTCTTGTTCTAAACTGATCCCTTAATTTTGCTTCTTATTGTCATAACAAACTTTACGTTGTTTTGGTTTTATGGCAACACTGACTCTGATTTGCCGCCTTTTTGTCTAGTGTGATACTTTTGGTCTGTTCCTTTTCGATACATAAAATTGCTTGAAAATTAATGAATTTTACCTATTTTGATACCTTAAATGATATTGTGGTAATCTTGATATCTTGTCAACATTGAACTACAAAGTGGTGACCCATGAGTGACAAGATATTTGTAATTGGCAAGATAGGCCTAAGTGACAAAATTTCTTCACCATCATACCGGTAGGCAAGGCCTAGGTTTCTTTCAGTATTTGTACTCCAAGATAAGCTGTCATAAACAATGCCCGATTCTGATGATGATAAGTCTAGTGCTGTCAAGCACATAGCAGTGAAAGCCCCTGCATTCATGGACACCTGCGTTTCAGGGTGGCTTTCTATTCTTGAAGCTCAATTTGGCTTAGCTAATGTGAAATCCAGTGAAACAAAATTTTTCCATGTGTTATCTGCCTTGCCCCCTACTGTTGTAGAACGTGTTCCCCAAGACTCTTTAAATAGGAGAGACTACGATATAATTAAAGCATACCTCACAAATCTTTTTGAACAGACCAAGCCTGAACTTTTCAATGATTTGATAAGTAATACAGTAATGCATGGCAAGCCTTCAGTTTATTTAGAAGAAATTCGCAGAACTGCTTCTAAATTAGGAGTAACAGATGACCTAGTGAAACATAAATTCTTGCAAGCAGTTCCCAGTAGTATTTCGGCAGTTTTAGCCTCTCAGCAAAATATGGATTTACCAGCTTTAGGCAATCTTGCAGATGAACTAGTTGTATTTTCTCAAAATAATAATAGGGCTAAGCCCATCAATGTTGTTGATCAGTCGTCAGTTTCTCGTCAAGCTAGTACATCCCAGTATGTATCAATTTCCAAGAATCCACCTGTATACCTAGGAGTGCTACCGTTCCATCAAAATCAACGTCCAAAAGTTTGTCGTGCCCATTTATATTATGGAACTTGGGCTAAATGGTGCAAGCCGTGGTGCCAATGGCCGAATAAATCTCAAAATATCCAGATGAAGGATTCTTCTAGAGCGCCGTCCCCAGCATCAACGTCTAGGTCCTCGTCGCCCGCAAGGAATTTTCCTAGTTTGGAAAACTTATAAAGCAGACAGAAGAGAAAATTGTAGCTACGGCCACTTCTGTTCTGCCACTTCTACAGGTTGTAGCCAAAATTGGTTGTAGTGACATGGTCTTCACTGTGGATACAGGAGCTGCAGTCTCCATTATTCCATATAAGTATGTTTCAGAAATTTTATTAAGGCCAACAGCAGTTAATATTTATACGGCCACTGGTGAGTCAAAAAAGTTTATGGTAAAAGTATTCTTGACCTTGATATTCGGCAGTTGCGCCGTCGATTTAACTGGGCATTTGTTGTTGCAGATGTATGTACACCTTTATTAGGTAATGATTTTCTTTGCAATTTTGGATTGTTTATTGATTGTAAGAATAAAACTTTACATGACAATATAACACAATGTTCTGTAAAAGGTGATATTGCAAATCATAATGTTTCTTACGTGATTAATAATTTGAACTATTTACCTGATTCTGTACAACAGTTGTTCCAAGATTTTCCCTCACTCTTCTCCTGTGTTAAGCCTCTTACAGATAATAATGCTTTCAAGAATTCTAATGTTTTTCATTATATAGATACAGGGAGTTCTCCTCCGACATTTGCTAGATGTCGTCCGTTGGCTCCAGACAGATATTCTGCCGCCAAGGAAGCATTTAAGCATTTGTTGGATATGGAAATTGTACAACCCTCTAAATCACCTTGGCCTTCACTCCTTCATTTAGTTCCTAAACCTAAGCCAGGAGAGTGGAGAGTATGTGGTGATTTCAGGCAACTTAATACTTTGACCAAGCCAGATAAATATCCTTTACCACATATTAGTAGTGTGTCCTTAAAGCTTTACAAGAAAAAGATATTCAGTAAAATTGATTTGTTAAAAGCCTATCACCAGATCCCTATGAATCCTTCAGATGTTGAAAAGACAGCAGTAACCACACCCTTTGGGCTATTTGAATATTTATATATGCCTTATGGTCTTTGGAATGCCCCTGCCACTTTCCAGCGTTTGATGGACAATTTATTTAGAAACCTTGATTTTGTATTTATTTACCTGGATGATATTCTGATATTTTCAGAGAATACAGAAGAGCAAAAGAAATATTTGTCTATAGTATTTGAAATCCTAAGCTCTAATAATCTTAAAATTTCTATTGATAAATGTGAATTCTTTAAAAATGAAATAGAATATTTAGGATATTTGATCACTGCTAATGGTTTAAAACCTGGTTCTCATAATTAGACAGATATTGTTGATTTTCCTAAGCCAGCAGATTCTGCTGCCTTACGTAGGTTTATAAGAATGCTCAATTACTATAGACAAATGGTACCGCATTTTGCTGATGTTGTATATCCTTTGACCGAATTAATTAGATTACAACCTAAATCTAAAAGAACTAGTATGGAATTCAGAAGCAGAATCTGCCTTTGTAAGTGCTAAAGAGTCACTTAACAATGCTTGCACCATTGCATATTTCACTAGTAAGTGTAATTCTCCACTGCATCTGGTGACTGATTGTTCCCAAGTGGCAGCTGGAGCTGCGTTACACCAAATTCAGGATGGTAAATTTGTCCCTATTGAATTCTTTTCAAAGAAACTATCAGAAACTCATAGGTGTTATTCTACTTTTGACCGAGAACTGCTTGCTGCGTATCTGGCAGTACTAAAATTTAAACATGTAATTGAAGGATGTGAAACCGTTTTATTTACTGATCATAAACCCCTTGTTTTTTGCATTTAAGAATCCTCATACAGCCAAGTCAGATAGACAGCAACGATATTGGTCTTTAATTAGCGAGTGTATATCAGATGTTGTACATATCAAGGGTGCAGACAATGTTGTAGCAGATTGTCTTTCCAGACCATTACCTGTATCTTCTGTCTCAGTGGACTTACATGATTTAACCAGTATAGCTGAGAGCCAATCCACTGTCACAGAAATTCTTAATTACAAAGAGAGATTGAACATTTTCAAAATTCAGAATCATGACTTATATTGTGACGTGTCAACACCCCATCCGAGACCATTTCTTCCCTTAGCTTGTCGTAAATCAGTATTTCAACTTATGCATAACATTTCACATCCAGGAGTCAAAGGTACATTGCGCCTTATCAAAGCTAGGTACTTTTGGCCTAATATGGATCGAGATATTCGAAGTTGGACTAAAGAGTGTACTTCTTGTCAGCAAGTTAAAGTGCACCGCCATACCCGTGCTCCTATTACAAATTTTACAGCACCTTTTGGGAGATTTGAATTTGTACATTTAGATATTGTTGGTCCTCTCCCTCCTAGTAAAGTCCCTGGCCAGTCTTTTACAGCACCAGAACAATACGTTCTTACCTGTATTGACAGATCTACTAGATGGTTGGAAGCCATCCCCCACACAGATATTTCTGCTACCAATGTTGCTTTTGCTTTTATTAAAGGTTGGGTATCTCGTTTTGGAGTGCCATTATATGTTTTTACTGATAGAGGTGCTCAGTTTGAATCTGCATTATTTCAGCAACTTTCCTCTATAATTGGATTTCATAGACTGCATACCACTTCATATCACCCTCAATCCAATGGCATGGTTGAAAGATCACATAGAGTATTGAAAGTATCTCTGATGGCACGTAAAGATGATTGGCTTGCTTCTTTACCAATAGTACTTTTAGGTTTAAGATGTGTCCCCACAGAGTCTGGAGTTTCTCCATTTACTTTGGTGACAGGAAGTATGCTACTTAGTCCTAAAATCATGGTAACAACTGAAATTCCTTCTTTTGCACAACAAAAAGAAATTGTCTCTGAATTTGTATCTCGAATGCGTGAATTAGATTTTTCTGAATCCTCTTATGGATACCTTCATTCATCTTCTGTTAAACCTTATGTTCCAAAAAAACTTGAATCATGTACACATGTTTGGGTTAGAGTGGATCGTGTACGTCGCCCTTTAGAGGCTCCCTACTTTGGTCCACTTGAAGTTGTGGAACGTGGTGATAAATATTTTATTCTACGTCAGCTCTCTGGAAATTTAACTACTGTATCTGTAGATAGATTGAAACCTGCCTCAATACCAAAATCTATCAGTTCTAATGAGACAGAACCTACTGTAAATAGTGATTCTGTGCCAGAAGCTGTCAATTCTGATGTGATTGAACCAAGTGTAAATAATGATTTTTCTGATTCTAATTCAACAAATGACACAGATTCTGCTACATTAATTCCTAGTAGTGCATCTATTCCTGAAAATATTGATAATGAAGATGTTATTGAAGAGAAAATACCTCAATCTGTTGTTACGAAAGCTCGTCGAGTTAGATTTAATCGTAACCCTGATTATGTATATTATTAATTTGTATTTTTGTATCTATGTCTCCACATATAAATTATATATCTATATTTTCTATTATCAGTGTTAAAAACTAATGTACTCCTGTACTGGCAGGGGAGTGTTGTTGTGGCATAGAGTATTTTCTTTCTTTAATTGGAGTGTTATAGTGGTATGATATATGTCTTCTTTATTTATATATTAATTTATTTATTAATTGATATATATATTTTCACTTTATTTATTAATAATTTTTTTGTTGTTCTAAACTAATCCCTTAATTTTGCTTCTTATTGTCATAACGAACTGTACGTTGTTTTGGTTTTATGGCAACACTGACTCTGATTTGCCGCCTTTTCGTCTAGTGTGATACTTTTGGTCTGTTCCTTTTCGATACATAAAATTGCTTGAAAATTAATGAATTTTGCCTATTTTGATACCTTAAATGATATTGTGGTAATCTTGATATCTTGTCAATATCGAACTACAGATCTTGTCTGTTGTTCTTTTTTTCTGTGAGGCCTGCTTGCATATCATTTTGCAATCCATATTTTTGGATATATTCCTCTATTTTTGTTTTTATTATACCCATGAATATTTTGCAAAAATTGTTTAGGATTGCTATTGGTCTTAGGTCTAATACTGTTGGCTTGCTCGTTTTGGGAATGAGACTTGTCCGTGATTCTTTCCAGTTTTTTGTCCTTTCCTGTTTTGTGGCGTTTTGTTCTTTTGGTATATCTGTTGGTTTTATAGTTTCTCCGTTTTCTATATACAGAATAACTGGCTTGGTATCTTCTTTTTTTACCACTCTTTAAGATGTATATATTTTCCCATAGTGTTTTGCTTCTGTTTGGATCCTTCAATAATTTTTTAGTGATTACCTAATTGTGATTACCTAATTGTGTTTATGGGGAAGAGCCCAAAGCTCGTATCTTCCCGTCTCCTGATCGGTTCCATTTTATACTTAGTGATACTTATCATACCTGTCCTTAAAACTATGGATTGAGATAGCATTAACTACCTCCTCGCTTAGCCAATTCCAATTATCAACTACTCTTACACTGAAAAAGTATTTCCTTACATCCTGCAAAGAAGTTTTCTTACGAAGCTTCAAACTATGACCTCTAGTTCTAGAGCCAGCCATATCAAAATATCGATCCCTATCCACTCTATCATAACCATGAAGGAATTTAAAGACTGTCACCATATCCCCCACTCACTCTTCTAGCTTCGAGTGATGGTAAGTCTAATTTTCTCAGCCTCTCATCATAACTGAGATTGCGTATTTCTGGCACCAGTTTCGTGGCATGTCTTTGAACTTTTTCAAGCTTAGCTATGTGCTTCTTCTTATGCGGATTCCAAAAGGGGGCTGCATATTCGAGTTTTGGCCTCACATAGGTTACATAAATATATCTGAACATTTCCTTGTCCATGTGCCTGAAGGCTACCCTTACATTTGATAAGAATGCATATGCTGCCCTTACTATGCCATTTATATGTATTTCTGGAGACAAATCTGCCAGTATGTTTACTCCTAGATCTCTCTCATTTTCTGTCTCTTGAAGTTGTACTCCAGCCACCGAGTAGTCAAGCTTGGGCCTTCTTGCACTTGTACCCATGTGTGTTACCAGAAAGGAGACAAACTGAGTCACTAAATAGCACTTATATGGAGATATAAAAATTCTGTGTGAAGGTAAATTAGAAGTTTTTCTCTTTTCTTTTTTTTTCCTCTTTCTCGTCTTCTTTCTATATTCTGTGAGAGGGAGAACATAAAAATGAAGCCATCTCTGTCCCAAACCTCTCCCACCCATGGGTCGGGAGAAGGGGTAGTCATCAGAGGACTTAAACAGAGAATCAAGAAGTTAGAGGAAATGGTTACAAGCCTTGATGATAAAATTCGGAATATGGATGGAGAAATGAAAGAGAATGAAACACTCAGAGAACAAATAAGATCTTTGGAGGAAGCAAATAAAGCACAAGGGCAGGAGAGAAAGGAACTAGAAAAAAGAATAAAGAAGCTGGAAGGGGAAAAGAGTCAACTAGAATCTAGAATTTCTAAACAAGAAGATAAAAACAAACAGCTAAATGACAACCTAAAGGAATTAGATGTTAGTTCACTGCTATCTTCTGAGAGAGACGAGATTGCTGCTTGGAATGTTCAGATTAAGGAAAACATTGAACAGTTCAGAAAAGAGTTCCAGGAGCTGAATATGGAATATGATGCCATGAAAACGTCCTTTGCTGATGCACTAAAGGGGAATGTGGCAGTAAAAGAGGCTGTAAAGGTGGTGGCACTGGAAAACATACAAACAGTTGACTATAAAGAGACAGTAATCGAAAAAATGAAAGACGTTGTGATGGAAAGGGCAAACCCACTCATCAGACAGGCACTTGATAAGGAGAAGACAGTGGTAATCTCAGGCATAAGTGAATCCCAGGAGCCAACATGGCAGGGGAGACTTGAAGAAAATAAAGCTAACGTTGTAGACCTGATAAGAAAGCTTGGAGTAGTATGTGGTCCTGAGGATATTGTAAACATACACCAACTAGGTAAATATTCGAGGGAAGGAAAGCCGAGACCAACAAAAGTAACCTTTGAGAGAGGGGAGACATGTAGGGAAATATTGTTGAGAAAAAAAAGTCTAAAAGACCTTCAAGAATGCAAAGAAGTGTTCATTAGACGATACAGAACACAGGAAGAGATGGGAAAGATCAAAAACTTGTTGCAAGAGGCAAGAAGGTTAAATGATGAAAGAAATGAAGAAGAGAAGAAAAATTTTCGTTACGGAATACTTCCAGACAAAGGGGAGATAAAGAAGATAATGACAGAAGATCAGGGGATGGGGCCTCATTAAGATTGTTATACACAAATGCTGATGGATTAGCTGGTAAGGCAGTAGAATTAAAAGATAGGATTCACAACAGTAAGGCAGATATAGTAGCAATTACAGAGACTAAGTTGAGTGAGGACATAAACAGTGTCACAGTTTTTCCTAAGGGCTTCAGAATACTAAGGGTCGAAAGATCTGAGAGGACTGGTGGAGGGATAGCACTGCTCATAAGTGAGAGGATTCAAGTTGAAGAAATAAACTTGGCTATAGAAAGTGAGTTCAGGGAATTTCTTGTTGCTCGCATAAATACTGGGTCAGAGAGCATTATAATAACTGTTGTATACAACACACCAAGGAACCAAAATAGGCTTGAAATTTATGAGGAAAGTCATATAGGTACGATTGAAGTCATAAACTCAGTTGTTAACATGGCGCGGGAGAAAAAATGTAGGATTTTGATTATGGGAGACTTTAATCATAAAGAGACAGATTGGATAAATCTTGACCCACACAGTGGTGAGGACTCCTTTGGGGCAAGATTCCTAGATTGCGTACAAGGGAATTTCCTACACCAACATGTAATGGAACCAACAAGAGCCAGGGGTGGGGATGAGCCATCACTACTTGATCTGGTGTTCACAGATAATGTGTTGGATATTGAAAATATTGAGTATGAACCACCAATTGGAAAGAGTGACCACTGTGTGTTGTTGATGGAGTATATCATTGAAGACATTCTTCCTGAGAGTAGAGGCACTGAGGACATGAGGAGGAACTATCAGAAAGGAGATTACATCAAAATGAATGAGCTTTTTGCAGTTATTGACTGGAGAACCTCATTTTACAACAAATCTGTACAAGAAATGTATGACATCTTTTGTGAGAAATATGGGAAGATAGTAGATTGCTGCATACCTGTCACCAAAGTAGGTGTAATTCATGCCAGAGAGAAATGGTTCGATAATGGGTGTAAAAGAGCTAAGGAGTGGAGAGACAAATGCTGGAAAAGGTATAGGAGGAGAAAAAACATAAATGCCTGGCAAACCTACAAAAGAGCAAGAAATGACTACCTAAGTAAAAGGAGAGAGGCAAAGAAAGATTATGAGAGGGACATCACCAGGAAGGCTAAAGAAAATCCCAAGCTTTTCCACAGCTTTATCAGAGGAAAACTGAAGGTAAAAGAACAGGTTTTAAGGCTAAAGAGAGCGGATGGAAGCATCACTGAGACGGACGAAGAGATCTGCAAAGAATTGAACAAGGAGCTTCAGTCAATATTTACAGAAGAAAATACCCCACCCCCTCAGATTGCAGTGATAGAAGCTCAAGGGCCGGTATTAGAGAACATCAACCTTACAGCCACAGAGGTATGCAAAGCGCTGATGGATTTAGATGTTCATAAAGCTACAGGTCCTGATGACATATCCCCTCATGTGCTTAAAAAATGCGCAAACACAATATCAGTGGCACTAAGTATCATATTTAAGGAGTCATTGGAGTCGGGGGAGATTCCAAGATGCTGGAAACAAGCAAATGTGATACCTATCTTCAAAAAGGGAAGGAGGGATACGGCTCTGAACTATAGACCAGTTTCCTTGACCAGCATAGTTTGCAAACTTATGGAGAAACTACTAAGGAAACATATCTCTCTTCACTTGGAATCCTTCAACTTTTTGTCAGTGAGGCAACATGGCTTCAGAGAAGGAAGATCAACAGTAACAAACTTATTAGAATTTTATGATGAGGTAAGCCAAATCTTACAGGAAAGAGAGGGCTGGGCAGATTGCATATTCCTAGACTTCCAGAAAGCATTTGACACTGTTCCACATGGGAGACTTATTAGGAAGCTGCAATCAATGGCTAGAATAGGTGGAAATGTCTTGGAATGGATAAAAACTTACTTAGAAGGAAGGGAACAGAGGGTTAGAGTAAGACACTCAGTGTCTGAATGGAGAAGAGTTAGTAGTGGAGTTCCACAGGGTTCAGTTTTAGGGCCACTTTTGTTCCTTGTATATGTAAATGACCTACCAGAGTCTGTAAATTCATTCATGAATATGTTTGCAGATGATGCAAAGATTGTGAAGAAAGTAAAAAACGAGAACAATGGTAGAGAACTTCAGGAGGATCTAAATAATCTGCATGAGTGGTCAGAAAAGTGGCTAATGAAATTCAATACCTCAAATTGTAAGGTAATGAGAATGGGTACAAGTGCAAGAAGGCCCAAGCTTGACTACTCGGTGGCTGGAGTACAACTTCAGGAGACAGAAAATGAGAGAGATCTAGGAGTAAACATACTGGCAGATTTGTCTCCAGAAATACATATAAATGGCGTAGTAAGGGCAGCATATGCATTCTTATCAAATGTAAGGGTAGCCTTCAGGCACATGGACAAGGAAATGTTCAGAAATATTTATGTAACCTATGTGAGGCCAAAACTCGAATATGCAGCCCCCTTTTGGAATCCGCACTTGAAAAAGCACATAGCTAAGCTTGAAAAAGTTCAAAGACATGCCACGAAACTGGTGCCAGAAATACGCAATCTCGGTTATGATGAGAGGCTGAGGGAATTAGACTTGCCATCACTCGAAGCTAGAAGAGTAAGGGGGGATATGGTGACAGTCTTTAAATTCCTTCATGGTTATGATAGAGTGGATAGGGATCGATATTTCGATATGGCTGGCTCTAGAACTAGAGGTCATAGTTTGAAGCTTCGGAAGAAAACTTGTTTGCAGGATGTAAGGAAATACTTTTTCAGTGTAAGAGTAGTTGATAATTGGAATTCGCTAAGCGAGGAGGTAGTTAATGCTACCTCAATCCATAGTTTTAAGGACAGGTATGATAAGTATCACTAAGTCTAAAAATGGAACCGATCAGGAGACGGGAAGATACGAGCTTTGGGCTCTTTCCCGTAAACACAATTAGGTAATCACAATTAGGTAATCATTACCTTACATTTTGAAGTACTGAATTTCATTAGCCACTTTTCTGACCACTCATGCAGATTATTTAGATCCTCCTGAAGTTCTCTACCATTGTTCTCGTTTTTTACTTTCTTCACAATCTTTGCATCATGGTCACAGCTTCTTTGACCATATCTTGCACTATTTGTTTTTGTTGGCAGTACAGACTTTCATTGAGATTTTTCTCTTCAACAGATGGAGCATTCCTTCTTTTCTTATTGCATTCTCTTCTCTTATTTATGGCTTTTTTGATGCTATTGTTGAACCATATAGGCTCAGTTTCTTGTTTATCTTTTATAATTTTCTTCTTATTGTTCTTTTTATTGTTTTGTCAACCAATTTTTTTATGGCTTTGTCAAATTCTTCTTGGTTCTCTATATTTGTAGTGTCTATCATTTTTTTCTACCTCTTTTACGTGTTGAGCTTTGGTATCTGCGTTAATTTTGTAATATTCTATCGTTCGCGTCTCTTTTGTATATTTTACATTGTACTTCAATCTGATTATGGTCGGATAGATCAAACATTTCTTTTGCTTCATCAATTTCCATCTTCTTATAGTGTTTGTGCATATTTGGATTAACTAGCATCAAGTCAATCGCACCTTTTTGTTCTCCTCGGCTCCACGTTATTTCTCCTTTGCAATTGAGATCTAGGTATAGTAAGGTGAGGTTTAGTTTATCCATCCAATCTAATATTATTTTTCCATTTGGGTTTAGCACCTGAGGTCCCAATATGCCTGCGTGTGCATTCATATATCCAAGTGCAATGACTGGTGAGTGTTCATAATCTTTTATTAATTTTTCTGTTTCTATTTTTATTCTTTGGCTTCTTTCGGGGTTATTTGTAGCTAAATATACTAGTATTATAATGAAATTAAAGCTTTTCATAATACAATTTTGTTTTATAAAGCCTCACATACTTTGTTTTCAACATCTTTTGCCATATCATTTATTCTTAATGCTTCTGTACTATTACTGAGAGGAACTGACTTTGTTACAAAACTTTTATCTGGGAAAATCATTGTATCCAAAAACTTCATCTAATGCTGGCAGAGAAGAGTTTTGACAATAGTAAGTGGATTTCCACATTTTGTAGTTAATTTTGAAAGTTTCAAAGATAAAACAAACCCCTTCTCTAATTGCAGTGTTTCCTTGGAAAACAACCCTTTGATACATTTGGCTATAGTATTCCATATATTTTCCCGCTTTGTCAGGATGCAGTACTCTTAAATGTTCAACCATTCTTGAAATTTTCATTGCTTCATATGAGAACCTGTTTGCATCTATCAGAAACATATTGGCGTTTGCTCATTATCAATGGATGGGATGAATTCATATTTAAGGTACTCAATCGAGTACTGATGAAACTTTCTTTTTCCACTCATCATAAGAATTTGAAAGCCTTTCCCGTCAAATAATTTTTACAATTATGTCTCTAAACAAAAATTTTGAAAGTTCACAATTCACGAAGTAGATAAGCAGAACTGAAATCCAAGAGTGCCGGGAAATGTTTGCCGAAATGGTTAGGGTCGTAACGTGTTACGTTTTCCTCATATTTTTCAAAATATTACGATTGCTTCAACACATGAATTTTTTGTTACGTTATAAAAATTATATAATATTTTAATTTGCAAGAACATCTATTCATAGATGATCCATCTTTTAGCATTAGGAATAATTGAAATAGAATAAAAAAATAAATTGACAAACAGCAACTTCCTAATATTTTGCCAGCTTGCGCGTTTAATAGAGATTTAATTAGTTATCGAACATTCTTCTTACACTGATGCCAGAAGCGTAGTAGAAATATATTTATTCTATGGCCAGAAAGTTTCTATCAATAGTAATGGTGAGCATTATTTTAAACAATCTTTTTCAACATATATTGTCCTCAATGTTTAGCTTTTGCTTTATTTAAGTAAATATAACTGTCATGTCATGTATAATAGAATTGCTATTGAAGTAAAAAAAAAGAACTTACTACCCCTTTCATCAAGCCTAGCGCTCCCAGGGAGTGCTGTCACCCAGGTTAAGAAGCACTACTATATACTATACCATACAAAACACTATACCGTTCTGTGCTCTATATACTATCGTACGGTACTATATACTATAATATACTATACAGGGAAGCCACAGTTTGTATGGACCCTGAGTTATATGTTTCTGCCGTTTTGACAGAGGCCTATATATTATCGATAAATTATTAATAAATATTTTTTTTTTATCTACCTGGCACGTGTGGTAAATACAAACTTCGTGCTCTGAACAGTTTGTGAGCGTGGCAGACGAATACACAGCTAGAAGCACTCTTGTATTTGTACATATAAAGGTAATGTCTTTATATATTTATTTGTTTAAGTATTTGAAGGAATCAGATTGAAATTTATTTACAAAGTTACCAAACACATAGCCATACATGAACAATGCATCAATGTTTATGTTTATCTCATATTGTATACTGTAGACTTTTTGCAGGTATTGCTTTAAGAGAATACAACATTATTATTTTAAATGTATAAGTATAAAATACTTTTGTTGATATGGTTAATATATTTATATTTTTTAAATAACAATTTTCATTTTTCATAAATAATTATAAAATGAATTGCAGATATGATTGTACGTGAGTAAGAAACATTAAAACCATAGTTTGAAATGTCTGTTATAGAGTAGTAGAATTATTATATATTTTTAGGCCGACTCTGATAAACAATAACATCATTTTCATAATATTTCCCGTCTATATCAAGTCAATTTTTCTATTTATTTATTTTTTAGTATCCTTGGTTATTTGAAGGAATCAGATTTAATTTATTTACAAAATTACCAAATACATAGCCGCAATTACGAAGTATATGTGAAAAAGTTTGTTGCGATAAGCCTTTGGAATACGTTGTCACACAGCATTATTGTGTATGTATATATCATGTTAATAGTTTTATTTACTTATTTATTTATGCATTTGGTTATATGAAGGAAATAAATTTACTTCATTTTCAAAAGTACCAAATACATAGCCGTAAATACGATCTGTATGGGTAAAAAAAAAAATTGTTAGGGTTGGCTTCGCCTTCACACAGCATTAGACTCGGAAGAAGAGTTTTGTCCACCATACAGTATTTGTTGTTTATCATGCTCATCCACTGTGATTACATACTTTCAACATGTTCAATAAGGAGGAAGCAAAATGATTATCCTATGCCGAGAAAATGGGAAGGGGGGGGGAATAGAAGCGTCGCCCACTTCCCGCTTGTATGCAATATTATTGTGTTTGTGCTCATTCGCTGGTGTTAAGCCCTTTGACCCGAACTTGGATATGGGGGGACTGAAGTTATGCCAGCCAACCACAGTAGTAAAGTTAAGCAATACTGTATAGTGCACTTTTACTATTTTTATGTATTAAATTAAGAACTAAGATTATGTTTCTATGATTTAGTTTATTTGT
Organism: Halocaridina rubra; assembly: GCA_037179515.1. Lineage (NCBI taxonomy): Eukaryota > Metazoa > Arthropoda > Malacostraca > Decapoda > Atyidae > Halocaridina > Halocaridina rubra. The sequence goes on from JAXCGZ010005670.1 coordinate 280,120, forward strand.
TTTTAGCATTGGTGGAGAATTTAGGTGCTTTTCGACTTCCACTGAAAACCGTAAATCAGGGAGCCCCTGTATACCATAATGCACTATATACTATTCAGTTGTATATATAATACTCTACTGTACTATACACGATACTGTATAATATACCACACTTTACTATATACTATGCTGTACTATATACTATAATGTACTACAGTATATACTGTAGTGTACTACACTATAAAGTACTATATTATACTATATATTATATTATGCTACATACTATTCTAAATTATAAACTATATAATGCCATATAGTGTGCTATACTATATACTATTCTATTCTATAATATACTATACTATATAACATATTACACTTACTATATACTATCCTTTATGCTAATCTTTGCTATATACTATGCTATAGTATAAAATACTATTATACACTACACTAACATACCATATACTATTCGATGCTATATATTATACTATAGAATGCATGCTATAATATATACTCTAGTATACTGTATACTATACAGTACTATATTATACTATGTGATATATAAAATTTGCTATGCTATATACTATAATATGCTATGCTATAATATACTATACTACATACATACATATACATGACCAAATTCCCCCTTATAAGGGAGGTGGCCAAGTCAAGGAAAATGCATATACCACAATCCACACATATTTCAACTACTCCTCTTAGCTCCTGGGGATAAATGGTTTCTACATTTCCCCCCTACCACCCTACTTGGGCCACCTTCAAGGTAAGCAGGAAATGATATTCTACAATGAGCCCAACAGCCGCAGCTGGTTTACCCCCATTGCTTCATCACATAGGAACTCTCCTCACACCCGTCAGTCACAGTTCACTGACCTTGCAGGTGCGAGAAATCCCTTTGGCCCATATCTTCTTTACACAATCTTCCTCCACTCATTCCTATCTCTTGCATGCTCTTTCCCTGCTCCGCTGACATTCCACGTGCATCCAATGTCCTTTTCACGCTGTCCATCCAACTCACTCTAGGTCTTCCTCTTAGCCTAATTCCAAACACTTATGTACTCTCCTCTCTCTTCGCTATTCCTTCATCACTTGTCCTTTCCATGTGTCCAAACCAACTCAACACTCTCTGACCTAACCTATTCTCCTCATTTATCACTCAAACTATTCTAGATACACCTATCATAATGCTCAAACACCTCATCTCCATTTCATTCAATCTTTTTTTTTTCATCCTCTCTTGCTTTCCAAATCTCTGCACATTACAAATATGTCAGTACAATCACACCTTCATATATCCTTCTCTTTGCATTCATTCCAAAAATAAATATTTTTCATTACACTTTTCAACCCTCCTGGACATTTACTCACTTCATTCACTCTATGACTTGCTTCCGCATCCACTCGTCGACTCCTTGATACATGAGACCCCAGATATTTAAAACTTTCAACTTCTTCAAACAATTTCTCATTCACTCCTATATTCAATTTACAAACTTTAACACTCCTCGTCGATCTCATGACTTTCTTTTTACCAATATTCACTCTCAGCTTTCATCTTGCACATACCTTATGAAACTCAGTCACCAAATCATTCAGTTTATTATCATTATCAGCCACCATTGCTGCATTATCTGAGAATAACAATGTATGTATGTATGTATGTATGTATGTATGTATGTATGTATGTATGTATGTATGTATGTATGTATGTATGTATGTATGTATGTATGTATGTATGTATGTATGTATGTATGTATGTATGTATGTATGTATGTATGTATGTATGTATGTATGTATGTATGCATGCATGCATGCATGCATGCATATATATATATATATATATATATATATATATATATATATATATATATATATATATATATATATATATACACCTTGTTCCTTTTATGCGCGATTTTTCTATCCGCGAAATTGCAATAACGCCCTCAAAAAATAATAGTAAAAATTCGGATTTTGCGGATAACACCCCCCCTCCAAAAGAATTTTTTTTTTTATTTTTCAGTATGAAGTGCCCGCAGAGGCTTCTTCCACCAGTACAAAGAGGATTATGATAAGAAAAGATTATCATCATTATGCATTATATATACACCCATATGTCTATCTAATCTACATTTGAAGGTGTCTAAGGTATTGGCATTTGTTATCCTACTAGGAATACTCTACGGTATTACCAAGCCAATTTTCACCAATTTCCCTTCTGAACCTAAATTTATCAAGATTAAATCTATTACCCATTACGAGTTCTGGTTTGATCATGAATTTTTAAAACTTTATTAATATCACCCTTGTTAATCACTTTAAACCATTTAAACACCACAATCGTATCCCCCCTAATTCTGCGCCTCACTAGAGAATGTAGATTAAGTTTTTTAATCTGTCATATGGTAGATTTAGGCATTGCATAATTTTTTTTTTCGTTTTTTAGTCTTGCTTTGGTTATTTATAATTTTTATATTATCTTTGTATACATTTGCAAATAGAGGTTCGTTCTCCTGCATCCTCCTCCTCTTCTACCACATAAGTTACTTGCTCACTGCCACCATGCATGTCCCAGTGTACTGTATACCTGTTGCCCACTGCATAATAGAGTAAAGTACTGTAATGTATATTAATTTCTAGCTGTAAAGTGAATATGAGTATCTATTGTATACTCTTAAAAATAGATACAGGGCTTTCTGCTTTACAATGTAGTAATAAAGTATGTTTTTTACCTATCTTATATCTTTGGCATGGTGTGTCTATGTACGGTTTGGAACGTATCTATGCCCTTTATCATTGTTTCCTATGGAAAATAACTCGTTTTTTTCACGCGATTTTCCATTTACCCTACACTTCTGAGAACCTATCTATGCGTTATTGTGAGAACTAGGTTTTATATATACATATATATATATATATATATATATATATATATATATATATATATATATATATATATATATATATATATATATATATATATATATATATATATATATATAAATCATTTTTACCCCGACCGGGACTCGAATCTAGGACTTATGATTACTAAGTCAAGGCGCTAGCAGATATAAGCTATAAGGTTGGATTCCTTTTAACCTTCTGTGGTGTAGTGGTAGCGCCTTTACTTAGTAATCATAAGTCCTAGGCTCGAGTCCCGGTCGGGGTAAAAATGATTCATGTTTTCACATATGTAATGTGCTTAATAGGTTATATATATATATATATATATATATATATATATATATATATATATATATATATATATATATATATATATATATATATATATATATATATATATATATATATGTATGTATGTATGTATGTATGTATGTATGTATGTATGTATGTATGTATGTATGTATGTATGTGTGTATGTGTGGATGTGTGGATGTGTGTATGTGTGTGTGTGTGTGTGTGTGTGTGTGTGTGTGTGTGTGTGTGTGTGTGTGTGTGTGTGTGTGTGTGTGTGTGTGCGTGCGTGCGTGCGTGCGTGCGTGCGTGCGTGCGTGCGTGCGTGCGTGCGTGCGTGCGTGCGTGCGTGCGTATGTATGTATGTATGTATGTATATATATATATATATATATATATATATATATATATATATATATATATATATATATATATATATATATATATATATATATATATATATATATATATATATGTATAATCTGTTTGTATCATCCTCTCAAGTTCATCTAAAAAAGAATCGTTGCAGAGTTTATGTTGCAAGAAATTCGTCTTGCAAGATCGTTACTTGAGCTTGAGCTTGATGGAAGGGATAGGATAGGTGGGGGAAGAACAGTGACGGTGTCGAGTGAACTCTCTTAGCCCTATTCAGGGTGTCATCACTGAGGAGAGGGGGATATAGGATGGGAAGAATTGGGGGGTAAGGACTAAATTTAAGGAAGGAAGAGATTAATAGAGAGGGGCAAACCCTCGTGCTAATGGTTACTTACATAAGCACAGAAAAAGAGGATAACAATTTTCTAAAAAAAAAAATCCAGCATGGTGAATATTTATGCAAATAACATTCATTCACGAAATGCTGGTGAATTTTATCATGCTAGTTCTCCTTAAAATAAAATTTTGTAGCTTTAACAAGAGAGAATACTAGGTCTTTGGGTTTGCTATCATATTTCTTAGTCTGTCTGTATCATCCTCTGCAGTTCGTCTTTGAAAGCAGCGTTGCTGCGGTTATTTCGCAAAAAAAATTCATATTGCAAAATAGTTAAAGTGACACAACCACCTAAAAAGAGGGCAGAAACATTATCCAAAATCACAAATCCAGCATGGAGATTTTTTATGTAAATAACATTCATTCACGAAATGCGAATGAAATTTATCATGCTACAATAACCATCTTTAATTAATTTTAAGGATCTTGCAAGATGAATTACTTGCGAGATAGCCTCAGGAACAATGCTTTCTAAAACGAACTGCAGAAGATGATGCAGATTAAGAAATAGGAGAGCAAACCTAGACACACAGTATTGTTTCTTAATAAAGTCACAAAATCCTATTCTAAGGAGTACTAGCATGATAAAATTTACACTCATTTTGTGAATAAATGTTATATATATATATATATATATATATATATATATATATATATATATATATATATATATATATATATATATATATATATATATATACTTACATATATAAATATATATATATATATATATATATATATATATATATATATATATATATATATATATATATATATATATATATATATATATATATATATATATATATATATATATATATATATATATATATATATATATATATATATATATATTTATATATATGTAAGTATATATATATATATATATATATATATATATATATATATATATATATATA
>JAXCGZ010005671.1:0-12500 GCA_037179515.1 Halocaridina rubra
ATTTTGCCGATACTCTTGTTATTAAAGTAAAAAGATTTTGGTGTGCACCCTTCTCTACTACTCATCATAAAGATGCCTAGTTTCGCAATGTGTATAATGTGCCTCTCTAGTAAACACGGTCTTCGGGCCATTGACAAACATGATTATAGGGAGTTAGTGATATAGGGTCATAATTTTCAATCTCCGAATCTCACCTGGAGCAAGCCAGGTAGGTTACTGCCTCCATTAAGGACTGAGGAGGAACAGATGGAAGAAGCAGAAGGTTAAAAGGAAAAAGGAGAAGGAGGAGAGAAAAGGGGGAAGGAGATGACAGGAGGTTAATAAAAAAAAAGTATTATTGTAACAATAATTGGTATAGCAATGAAATGTGTGGATAACTAGTTGATTATTTTTTTTATTAAAAACGTAATCTCTTGTATTTATGTTATTAGAGGAGAGAGAGAGAGAGAGAGAGAGAGAGAGAGAGAGAGAGAGAGAGAGAGAGAGAGAGAGAGAGAGAGAGATTAATCTGACCTAATATCAGTAGCTCAACGAACTGTCTGTATGAGTAAAGAAGGAGCGTAATTATGTTGTCGAATCTTATCTTGTTTGTTATGTGACCTCTCACCTTCAGTTTGCGTCATGTCCCCTCTCTCTCTCTCTCTCTCCTCTCTCTCTCTCTCTCTCTCTCTCTCTCTCTCTCTCTCTCTCTCTCTCCTCTCTCTCTCTCTCTCTCTCTCTCTTCCAAGTCCAATTAATCTCCCATCTGGTCCCAACAGCTCGCATTTGATTCCAATCTCTGGAGATTGGATTTGCTTTATGACTTGTCTCTGTACCTTCTGTCCTCATATATATATATATATATATATATATATATATATATATATATATATATATATATATATATATATATATATATATATATATATATATATATATATATATGTATTCTTTGGGAACTTAAAGCTGCCACAATTCCCCTCACCACCACTCCGCTTAGGTCATCTTCAGGATAAGTCGGCAAAGCTCTTTTACCGTGAGGCCTAACAATGGCAGATTGTCTACCCCAACCACCTTATCCCATGCCAGTCCCTCCCGCACCAACCGTCCCAGTTTATGTAGGTAAACTTAAGATTAATCCTAAGTAGGAATTTTTATCTTTGTACATCATGTACTATGTATTATAATTATTTTTTTTGTGAAATTATCAAATGTTATAGCGATTTCTGTCGGAATTAAGTGTTTTTTTGTTAGTTTGTTTGCTTGCTTGAGTTACACTCTCATATTCAACGTTTTCCTTAGGAAATCCTTACACTACAGTGCTCAATATTATTCAGGATTCGTATTTACCGCTGATCTGCTGGGGACCGCCGTAGCCGGTAGAGTGCTCGAGTTGGGAGGTGACGGACCCACTTTTGAGCCCACTGGAGGGTGACACATAAAACATAAAACAAAATACCTCTAGCCTCTTATACACTACGAGGGGGTGCTGAAAAGTTCCAGGCTTTAAGGGTATCGTGATATATGCAAAAAAGAACATGATGGTATGCAATATATCTTTTTCTTTTCTTGCAGGTTTAATGCATGTTACAACTTCTACAGTGGATTTTAGTAAAATTGAAGCACAGTTGGTCATGAGGTTCTTCATGCAAGGCAAAGGAGGGGCGGAAATCCATAGCGAAATTAAAGAAGACTTGAAGGATGATTGCACATCATACTCCACAATGAAAATCTGGATGTCAAGGTTTCAGACTGGTCATTTTGAGGTCACAGATAAGCCCAGGTCAGGACGGCCATCATCCGCGAATACAGAGGACAAAGGCAACACTGTGCACGTCATGATTCTCAAGGACCTCCAGATTTAAGCTACAGTCATAGCTGAGACTTTTGGAATTTCCCGCAAAAGAGTTGGCCAAATCGTCCACAATATTCTGGACGTAAGAAAGCTTTCTTCAATATGGGTGCCGAAATGCCTGAACGAAGATCAGAAGCGCGTGAGAGTGACGACATTAAAGGAAATTTGGACTGCTTTGCAGCAGGCAATGCAGATTTTATGGCTTGTTTAGTCACCATGGGTGAAACTTGGCTTCATCACTATGATATCCAGACCAAGCAGCAGTCAGTGAAGTGGCAGCACAGCAGTTCACCACGTCCCAAGAATATTTGGACCCAGAAGTCAGCTGGAGAGATTCTGGCTTCAGCGTTCTGGGACAAGGACCCAGTACTTCACATAAAATAGCTGGCAAAAGGCCACACCATCAACGCCGAATACTACATGTCTCTGTTGGATGAACTGCATGAAGCGTAGAAGCAGAAATGCAGTGGTGTCCTGTTTTTGCAGGACAGTGCACCAGCACACACAGCACATGAAACATCTCATAGGACAAAATTTCTCTCCGGTTTGGAAGTGATCACTGCTATACAGAGGCCTAGTTGAAGGACCAATCTTCTAAGTTCTTTTTTTTCAGGGTTTAGAAAAACTGAATAAGTGTGTGAATCTGAGAGGGGAATATGTTGAATAAAATCATAATTAATTGATCCTGTATTTTCTTTTACCCAAAGCCAGGAACTTTTCAGCACCCTCTCGTACCTCCCACCCTCTCTCATGTAAATTGTTAGTCTTCACATAAGTTATAAATAAAGAAAATATAGGATTTGATTTCGCTTTATTTCCAAAGCCCAGGCCTGTTGAGGTTATAGTTTTGTATTCCATGTACAAACCCTTAAGTTATTTGTAAAATATGGTTAAGACTTCTTTTATTCCCCTGATGCTTATAAAATTAACGATTTGTATTAAACATGGCTTCAGAAAGCAAATATTCACTAATTCTTAAGAATATTATTTAGGATATATATATATATATATATATATATATATATATATATATATATATATATATATATATATATATATATATATATATATATATATATATATATATATATTTTATATTATGTAGATCGCCGATGGCTACAGATCGAGATAGCGATCTCTCGATCTCTAGAGAGATCGATCTAGAGATCGAGATATGGTACGCAAAGCCCCGTAAATAAAGCAACGGACATGAGGTATAAAGTACTTATTAATTTCGTGACCTAAACTGGTCACCTTCTCGCGAGAAGGATGACCAGTCTAGGTCACGAAATTAACAAGTCCTTCGCATAGATTTATTTTCGTTGCGTTATTTACTGGGCGTTTCCTAGCCCTTGGTCACTGTATGCTAAGGCAGTCCAGTGTTATCAAGATATATATATATATATATATATATAATATATATATATATATATATATATATATATATATATATATATATATCTCGATAGATATATCTATATATATATATATATAATATATATATATATGTATATATATATATATATATATATATATATATATATATATATATATATATATATATATATTCCTTTCTGACTCTTCCTTATTCAGACTAACTGCAGACTCACAGCAAGAAGGCCCAGAGTTTGACTAGCTGAAAATATCTGTAACATATTTCCTTGCCAGAACCCCCCGGAGATTATGAGGGATAGAGTAGTGGAGTTCCCAGTGTCAGTAAGCCCTGTCGATTTAGCAGGTTCTATGAGTTTACCTTTATTTGAGGCTAATCATGATACTCAATATTTTGGAAAGCATTGCTTCTGATAAAAATGCCATTTTTGCAGAAATTATTTTAAATAAGTTACGAATGAAATATAGTTATATGAGTCTTAATATGTAAATGAGATGAGGTAAGAACTGGTTATTATTTATCTGACTTATTTGATATATTCATATATATTTATGTTTTTGAGTGCACACGCACTCCCCCCCCCCCATACACATACTGCTACTTCAATAAATTACTTATGCAATTTTTCTTTAATCCCTGCACATTTTAATTATGCAGTTTCCGAAATCACAAGGAAATCTATTGATAGATAGAGGGGTAGCTACCGCTTTATTCCATCATAGAATTTTTTCTCTGTTATGTAAGGAATTATATAGATTTTCCCTGTGAATTACTAGTTTCTAATCTCAATGCAGATAGTTTTAGAAAAAACAATGGCTTTCAACGTTTAAGTACTAGGATTGGGAATCCATCTATTGGAATAGGTAACTCGAATGCACACGTACACACACTTCACACACAAGTTCACACACGCGTGTGTGTGCAGGCATGAAGTTGAAGAACATATTTACTCTCTAAAAGTAAGTTAGTGTAGGTATGGTAAGATTAGTTGGTTAGGTATTGGGGGGTCTGGGAAAATTATGAAAAATACTTGAACATTTGAATTTTTTTACTAAATTACACACAGATATGTAGATTTTCTAAATATTTCCCTTGTAAAACGTTAGATAGGGGAATATATATATATGAAAAACTTATTTTCGAAAAAAATGACTATCAGATTTGATCATTATCCATATATAGTACTCAGAATAGCAACATTCCATTGTACAAATCAGTTATCCGTCTTGATTTAAGAATAAACATATACTTTACTGTATATTATATCAAATTTACTTCTTTCCCACTTATGAAGTGCCCATCTATCACTAAAAAACTAAAGAAAAGAAACAAATCCAGTTACCTTTACCATCGCATTATTTTATTATATGTTCAGTAATATATTATGTTGCATTTCATACTTTCATCTTTGTTAAAGATTTCTTCTTGATATAATCACACTCCACACAACACTATAGAGTACATGATAATCAGCAACACATATTACTTCCTAAAAGCCTAAACAGAACCTGCTTTATAATCACGCTCTTTGCGACAGTTAAGATTACATGATAATAAACTCCGCAGACTTCTAGAAAAATGGCTTTAGGCAGAACTTGCATTCTTATCGCGCTCCATACCACAGTTGGTAGTACACGTATATCAAGTTTTCAGATTTCTTGTTAATAAGCTAAACATAAATTCGTTCCGATCACTCTCCGAGCAACAGTTGACAATACATGAATGTCAGATTTGCAGATTCCTGTACTTGAAACATGACTGGATTTCTTGAAAGACTGACAAACCTTGCATTCGAATTGATTTCCATTTTCTTACATTCAGTGCATACATGTTATATATACAGATTCTTTGATTAAGTACAGTACGGTTTGAAAAACCTTGTCCATTACGTTACACATTAGAGTTAAGGATTTGAAATTATTCCTTGTAAGAAACTTGCTCAATCAAGCCGAACACAAAAAACGTGCCTTTTTTTGTTTTAATGTGTCACTATTAATTTCCTTTAAAATGGGGTTGAACACAGACAGGTTGTAGCAGGAGAATTGTGGCTAAAATTGCGAAACAAAGTTTCATTTGTTGTCCGCAGTAAGCATGCTAAGTCATATTATTTTATTCTAACTGCCAGAGGGTTCTTTTAGAGAGAGATTTATTCCATCAGTATCTTTCTATAAAAGAATCAATGACGATCCTAATATATAGTAAGGATATAGTATTTACTAAAACAATTGCAGTATTAATTTGGAGGATGATAATGATAATTACAGAATATTGACTATATCACTACTGGTGTGTGTGTGTGGTGTGTGTGTGTGTGTGTGTGTGTGTGTGTGTGTGTGTGTGTGTGTATGCGTCTGGTATTTCATTCTGTCATGCACTTACATATTTTTTCAATTTATTGCCGTTTAATATATATATATATATATATATATATATATATATATATATATATATATATATATATATGTGTGTGTGTGTGTGTGTGTGTGTGTATATATAATAAGCAACAGGATGATCTTCGTGAAAACTTATACCAAAGTCTGCAGGGAGTTCTAACCATTATGGTAATCAGAGAGGCAGAGAATGATTCTTTTTACACAATCATTTCCATTTAATTTTTGTTTTATATTTCCTCATTTCTATCACTGGGTATGAGTATTCTACTGAAAATACATATAAACATACATATGCAATAACTGCAGACACAATTCTAACGGGGGTGGCCGAATCAAAGCACACGGTCATTTACTTGAAGCCAATAACCCCCAATCCCTCCTCTCAGATCACTGGCAATAAAGAGCTGCTACATATCCCCCATCACATTGTTTGGGTTATCCACAAGGTAAGTGGATTAGGCTCTTCTGCCATGGGGCCCGATAGCAGTAACTGGTTTACCTCGGTTATGAAAAGAATAAACTGAGAATTCTTAATACAAACTTTGTCAGTGTAGTCGAGTTAGTTTTAAATCCTTTTTATTATATATTATCCACTTGGCAAGCTTAATAAAGTTATGATGAAACGTAGACAGGAAGACAGACAGATGGAGGGATATAAAAGTTTAATAAGTGTCTGTTATTTTTTTTATATTTTCCTCTTTTCTACAGAGAGAGAGAGAGAGAGAGAGAGAGAGAGAGAGAGAGAGAGAGAGAGAGAGAGAGAGAGAGAGAGAGAGAGAGAGAGAGAGAGAGTTTATTCACATTATTTTTATCTCCTTTATATTTCACAAGGTTCCATTTACAATACAACATAGAGAGAGAGAGAGAGAGAGAGAGAGAGAGAGAGAGAGAGAGAGAGAGAGAGAGAGAGAGAGAGAGAGAGAGAGAGAGTTTATTCACATTATTTTCTATATCCTTTATATTCCACAAGGGTCCATTTACAATACAACACAGAGTGAGAGAGAGAGAGAGAGAGAGAGAGAGAGAGAGAGAGAGAGAGAGAGAGAGAGAGAGAGAGAGAGAGAGTCTTCTTTTTAATTTCATTTTTTTCTCTCCTTTTGCACAGGGTACGGCCACTCTACCCCCAATACGATCCCGGGAAAGATTTTCACCATATTTTACGCCATGGTGGGCATCCCCCTCTGCTTGGTGCTCTTCCACTCCATTGGTGAACGCCTCAACAAAGTTTCGTCCATCGTTATTAAAAATATTAAAAAGCTATTAAAGGTAAGATTTCAGCTTCTTTCTTCTTCGTCTTCGTCTTCTTCTTCTTCTTCGTCGTCGTCGTCGTCGTCGTCGTCGTCGTCGTCGTCTTCTTTACGTAGTAGTAGTAGTAGTAGTAGTAGTAGTAGTAGTAGTAGTAGTAGTAGTATAAATACATATCATGATCAGGTAACGATAAGGAAAAAGCAAAACACAAAAAAGAAATGCACTGATGTACATTCAGTGTATACTCAATAGAAAACTGTATACGGCCAGAGAAAGCGTTGTATAAGAAAAATATTTGCAATGGAAATGAGCCGCTTATCTGTACACGCAAATCTGATAGAAAATCGCATATGCAAAGAAAAAACATTGTTAGGTAAATATATAAAAGGAATAATTACATATATGCGTAAGTTAAATAATACATACCTCCACCAATATGTTCATTTTAATTAAATTAATATAGTCTATGACAAAGGCATGCTCTATACATCTAAAATTAATGTAAAATGTGAAAAATCTATCACTTTGCGCAAGACATACCCTTTCCAATAGCCATTTCCTCAGTTCACCGTGAGAGCTCGTTTGTCTGTGGCAAACGACTGAAAAAGAAGGGCATTTGTTTCCCCAACTGAGTCCCGAGTGACAGTTTAAGCCGCACTTTTGTGGGAAAAAAACACACGCAATGTGTCTGGCGCACAATGAGCGAGCCAGCTGGAATATATTACTCGTGGAAATTTAACCCTCCACCAAGTTTGCTCTGAAAGGCAGGTCCGTGGGCCTTGTAAATTAAACAGCGCTGTCAATTCCGAGGTGTAAAGAATGGGCATAGCCAGAGCGAATTTGCTTTGGCGAAGCAGACCATCCACCGGATTACGCTGGGAAAAGCTGGATTTCAACTGGGATGGGTTTAAAGTTATAATGCTCGTGGTGCGGTGATGACTGGGATTTGCTATTTGTGGAACACTGAGTTCTGGTAGGTATATCTTCTTTTGCAGATGATGAAAATGCAAATAATGCAAATTAATTACTTTTATGCAAGTTAGCCATATACTTCTTTATATATTCACAGTGTTAGGAACAACTCTTTTATTATCACTTTTTATCTCTTCCACAATATTTAGGGTGTGATATATGAAAAATATTAAACCAGAAATGATAGTTTAATTTATATTCGTCTGTCAACACAATTTTCAAGGAGATATTAATTAATTACTTCAAACATTTTTGTAAACATTAGACATTGCTCCAAGACTACTTGAACAGATTGTCACTGATCATAAATTTTTGCAGATTTTTTTTTTTTTTTGCTACTTGCGTTAGATTGTACAGAACAAAAACAAAATTTTTCCTAAAAGTAGCGGATATTTATTTGTTTGTTTTTCTGTTTTAAAGACGAAAGCCAAAATCCCCCTTATAAGGGGGATGACTGAATCAAAACATAAAACCTTGATTCTCTGCAGGAGAAAAATACAAAAGAAGGGATTCTAATTCCCGCCGTTCCGCCCCATTTAATCGACTTGCACGACACAGGCTAAATCAGAGGAGGTGTTGTTTCTCCCCATCAGGCGTTTTTTAATTAGTTTCATGGCTACCGCAAAGTCGCTCTAATAACCTTGCTTGACAAGGTTCTTCTTGGTAACATTAAATAACGAAGAACTCATCATTTCCAACTTTTCATTGAGTTTGCGCAGGGTAAAATTCTTCATAAACTTAAACGACAAGTTAGGGCTGTAATATTGTAGGAAAAACATCATCAATAATTGAAAACTTTAGGATTGGAAAACTTTTTTTTTTTACTCTATCACCGATTTTATATAAGCAACGCCCTGTCAAGTAATGGAAAAACTTATTTAATGGGTCTTTAGAGATTTTCACCAGAACTCACTTTCCAAAGCGTTTTATATACAGTTGTATGGGTTGAGTCTCAAAAGCACATGAGGGCAACCCTTATGATCTTCCGAGGCAACTAAGGTATTTTTAGTCTAAGTCCTGGTCAAAGGTTCACTTCAAATATGTCAAATATTCTTACATAATACAGTATTTTTAGCTATAGTAGTTGTATGCCGGAAATATCTAAATAAGAATATATTAATATATATTAATAAATTTGGCCCGCGAGCAAGATTTATTTTTATATTTTAATTATTTCCTATTTAAATTTCATGTCTTTGTTGTTGTTGTTGTTTTCATTTCTGTTTTTGTTATTGTTACAGTTGTTGTTGACATAGATTATTATTATTATTATTATTATTATTAGTAGTAGTAGTAGTAGTAGTAGTATGTTTCAGGTACTGTTTTTTTTTTCTTTTATGATTTTATATACATCATGGAGAAATCTCCGTCTTGAAGGTGGTAAATAAATGAATTAGAGAAATATATATATATATTTTTTTTTTTTTGAGTGTGGCACCGGGACAGGCAGAAACTTCCCTCATCAGCAAAGGCCCGGAAGACGAAGGAAAAGAAAAAGGTTAAGGGCAAGGCAGAGATGAGGTAATGTCACACAAAGGAAAACGACAGACAGAAAAAAAAACAGTCAAAGTAAAGAGGACCCAGAGAATAGAGGACTAGGCTCTGAGATGACGATATATCTTCTTTTTGAAGGATGAAAGGTCATAAGAATTAGGAAAGACAGAAGGAGGAAGAGAGTTCCAGAGTCTGGAGGTAGATGGGAAGAAGCAGTCGCTGCAACGACCAATCTGCGAGTTACAAATCTCCACACAGTACCTGTGAGATGAGGCCGCTTGGCGAGTGTTCCGCGGCCTCGGCAGTGGAGGAGGGATGCAACTCGCCAACTCATCAGAGCAGCGATGGAAGTAGTAGCGATAGAAAAGCGAAAGGGAAGATACGTTATGGCGAAGAGAGAGAGAATCCAGGTTATAAGTAAGAGAAGGATCATTAATGAGTCTGACTACCTTAGATTCAACCCTATCAAGAAGATAAGTAAAGGAAGAAGCACCCAAAATGTGTGAGCAGTATTCTAAGCAGGGGCGGATAAGACCTTTGTAAATTTTAAGTAACTGCAAAGAGGAAAAGTAATGACGAAAACGAAACAAAACCACCAAATTTTTTGGATGAAGATTTAGAAATTTGGATTATGTGATTCCTCCAAGACAAGTTAGAGGCTATATGGATTCCTAATATATTGATAGAGTTAAGAGGGTAAATTTCATTAGTTTCGAAGACAATAGGGTTATCAGGAGGAGAAGAAGATAAAATGATAGCCAGAAACTGTGTCTTGGAGGCATTGAATTTAACTAAATTTTGAGTGCCCCATTCAGATACTCTCTGCAAATCTGAGTTAAGAGTAGAAGATAGAGTGATACGAGATTGATTACGAGTAACAGATGAAGGTTGTGAAGAAAAGTATTGTCTCCTTAATCAGAGGACTAGTATTGGTTTTGTATTCAACTTGTACGGCCTTTTGCCCCTCCTGATACAAAGGCTCAATTTCTTAAACAGTGTAAACCTAGGATACCATATTATTAGTTAGCTAGACACACGCAAATGGATTTCATAAACGCATCTGACGCGGTTCTGTGTATGGCTAGGATCCCGTATGGAATCCTAGCCATACATAGAACCACGTCATATGCGTTTATGAAATCCATTTGTGTGTCTAGCTAACTAATAATATGGTATCCTAGGTTTACACTGTTTAAGAAATCGGACCAAAGCCTCTCTGTTGATTCGGGATTGGGACCTTTATCGAGTATAGCTGGTTTGCGCCACCAGTGGATATGTAATGCGTCATTTGAAGCTAAATATATACCTGCGACTCTTTCAAAAGTTCTGCTGCATTGCTAAGTTAATGCAACAACAAATCGCCCAAGTTTATTTTTAGCTATTATATTTTAACACTCACTTTCGCTTTTATTCTCTTGTTTACCAGTAAAAGCAGGACTCGTGTGTTTGTCTTTAATAATAACAAATGTATTATTAAGCTTATATATATATATGTGTGTGTGTGTGTGTGTGTGTGTGTGTGTGTGTGTGTGTGTGTGTGTGTGTGTGTGTGTATGTGTGTGTGTGTGTGTGTGTGTGTGTGTGTGTGTGTGTGTTGAAGTATATATCTAGACTTCTGTAGGATAAGATATAAGTGATGTCGATTAATACTGAATTTATTCAGAAGGTACAGAGTTCCTCTAGGCCTCAAAGGCCCCTGTTCATTTAATGTTATTCTTGTGGGAAGGCTAAAGCTCTTTTGACCTAACTTACAACTGTTCTTGCTCTTTTCACATCTTGGTTTGTTACAAAACAAACAAGGAGAAGGTGGGACATGCTTGAGGTACATACCTAAACCAATAAAATTCAAAAGTAAAAAAAAAAAAAAACACTTGAGTTTACACCCCATAGCAGCTGGTGTGGGGATGTGGCTACAATAATGCAGATTGTCCCACAGGAATCTAGCCCTATTTCTAGTGGGGTCATCGTTCTTACCTAGCATGTCAAACAACAGCAGAGAGAAACATAAGAACCACACCATGAGGCCCTTGTTTGTACACTGGCTGTCACAGCACCAAGCGTGATTCATACATCAATCCCTCACAACCTAACCTAGAAAATATATTTTCTGGTGAATTATTAATATACTAACAGAAAGATATCCAAAAGTGTAATGTTGGGAAACATGCAGTAATTACTCAAAATTTAACAACAATTAATACATTCACTTACATATTATAAAATTATTTAAGGAAGCCCATCAGTATGATTCATAATAAGCTTTTCAATGTAAAATATTTCTTGATCATCCTTAAATAAGTAACCATAAACTGTTAGCATACAGCACTAAATGGTAAGGAAGCCCATCAGTGAAACAACACATAGAAAAAATAACGCTATATTTTGGATCCTAACTAGATCCCTTCTCAAGGGATTCAGTTAGGATACGAAATATAGCGTTATTTTTTCTATATGCTGTTTTACTGATGGGCTTCCTTACCATTTAGTACTGTATGCTAACAGTTTATGGTTACTTATTTAAGGATGATTAAGAAATATTTTATATTGGATTCGGTTTTACGTCACGAACTCCCTTTTGTACTAAGGGCTAGGACGGTTCCCTTCTTGCGAAGGACTTGCTTTGACAGATGTAATCGTTACCCTGAGTGTATGCCCTTACTAACCTCAGTCCGTGACAGGGCGCGAACCCTCGACCTGCCGCCCCAGAGTCGCGGACGCTACCATTTTGCCACGGAGACTACTAAGATATATTTTATATTAAGAAGCTACTTATGAATTATACGCCATGCAAGTGCTGTTAGAAGAAAAAAAAGGAATGGGTATCATCTACAAATATAACATAGTTTATGTTCATTGCAGAATAACATGACAGCATTGTAAAAATTCCTGTTTAGTCAAGCACAGAGTATGAATCACAAGGGTTTATGTTAACAAGATTAAAATAACACATATTATTATTTTTATAGACCATAAGCAAAATATAACTACAAATTCATATTACCCTGTACTCGGTAATACATACCAAAGTTACCTGAAAAGTAATAAAAAATACTAATGGAATATTTTATTTCAAGATTTCCAGAAAAAAAAGAGGAAAAATTTATTCCAAAAACAGTCATTATAGTTATATAGTTTTTAAGATCAATCACAATTACAACACTTATAG
>JAXCGZ010005671.1:20000-32500 GCA_037179515.1 Halocaridina rubra
GCTTCGACAATATACCTGAATGATTCTGTAGAATTATAATGTAACTTTTTACATAACATGGAAGAATTCTTCCTTACCTGCAGCCATTGGATGTCACTACGCAAAGCATGAAATCCATCAATATTATTTGAAGATTAATACGTACCGCATGAGTGTGATTTCTACCTCTTATTATTTAATTTATCTTTCATTGATTTAAACCTTAGCCTAACCTAGCCAAGCTAACTTACTCAATCTAACATAACCTATTCTGGTTAGGTGAGGTTACTTTGGTTAGGTTTAGTTATATACCAATGAGAGATGAACTAAATTTTAAGAACTAAGAACCACATCTCTTAATATCAAGCAGTCGGAAATGAACAAGAGAGAAATGTAACATAAATATGTTAGCTGAAACAACGAATACAAAATAAGAAAACCTTCTTGGAAACCAGGCGAACGGTATCTGATTTTTATTAGCAGATTCAATATTGTTTTTATCTTTAGGCCTAAAGGCTTGCTAATTGTCCATCGGCATTCTCTGAGTTTCATACTTGGATAATTAATATCAGAGGGCAACACACTTCACAATATATATTTTGAACGGCTATTGTATGCTAAAAGCATGGAAGTCACTTCCGAATTATTATTATTATTATTATTATTATTATTATTATTATTATTATTATTATTATTATTATTATTATTATTATTATTATTATTAAGTCCTTATTCATTATTTACTTTTTTATTTTATCAAAGCCACATATTACCTTTAATATATTAATCATATCACTCTTCCGTCCTTGCTTCTAGCAGTGAAAGATTAAACTCTTTAAGCTTCTCTTGAGAGATTAATTCCCTTAGTTCTGACATCATTTTGATAGGGGTTTTCTCGACAGCATTTCCCATCTTCATATGGGGTCGCTGTTTTTCACGCTTCTTGGAGTCTAATGTTGGTTTGGGATTAAAGTTTTACAAGAGGAAGGCCTTCCAAACACTTACCCTCTCTATTGAACAGAATTCTGGATTGACGCAGAGGTTAGCGTGCTTGCTCTCAAAGGTTCTTTATTAGTTAGACCTTGATTATATATCCTGGGTATTAGCGAACTTGATACTTCATATAATTCAATCTAGAATTGAAATAATCATCGCGTAAGAGAAAAGTACTGTTTTATTTACTTACCTATGAATGTTTTACAAGTTACACTAGATTGATAATATGGGCCGTGGTAACTCAATGGTAGAGTGCGGGAGTTGAAAAGCGACTAATGCGAGTTCGATCTCACCACAAAGTGTTAGGACATCCAATCTTCGTCTCCCAACTCCGACATATCTGTGTCCGCCCCTATTCGAATGAAAAGTCTTACTGTCTTACTTATTTTGAATTGTCTTCCTTCTTTTTGTAGATAGGTGGGTTCTATTCAGGTGAGGGGTTTAGCATGCTCTGCCTCCCATACTTTATCCTTTCACTCTCTTTACTCTGCGTTTTATTTTTTACATTTCTCCTGGGATTGGAAACTAAGAATTTCGCCTCCCTCTTCCTCTGACTGTCATGAAAATTAACTAGGCTTCTTATTGCTTTGACTCGGCCACCCTCTTATAAGGAGGATTACAGCCCTTTTATTATGCTAGACGCTAGAATGAAGGTAACAAGGACCGCGGTAGCCCAGAAATTAGATCACTCGACTTGGAAAGTAAGAAACCCGTGCTCGAGACCACCTCGAGGTGTTAGGAAAGGTATCCAGCCTTAATTCCCTAACTTCAACCTGTCCCTGTCTACCCCTATTCTATTGGAATTAATAATGACACATTAAAAAACAAGACATACTAGAGCAGGGGTTCTCTAACTTTTTAACTCGTCGACCCCCCAATGAAGTTTCAAATTTTCTATCGACCCCTAGCTTTTTAATCAAGGAGGGGAAAAACACCGATGCCAAAATCAATAAGAGTAGTGGTAGTAGTAGCAGTAGTTGACCTGCAGTCTCAGTGCAACATACCTCTTCGTCTTTTACTGTTGACATCATTAATGTGAAGGATGGGCATGATGGGCCTCAACAAGGACGCTGATACTAGGTTGCAGGTTAGTGATATTCAGCCGTAGGTCGCCTTGTTCTTCCAAGCCCAGTCTGTTCCTTTGTTTTGTTAAGACTGCATTTGCATGACTGAAACCAGCTTCAACCATATATGAACTTGGGAAAGCAACTAAAAATGGCTCAACCACTGCACAAAGCTGAGGATATTTAGCAACGTTGTTCTCGTTGATCCAAATTTAACGAAGGCCTTTTCTTCTGAACAAGGCACTTGCTTCCAGGTCCACAGTCATACCATTTAATTCTTCCTCCAGGTGTAAGGCAATGTCTACATTCCCTATTTCAACATCGAACGGTGTTAGGATCCATTCAGGCACGTTCATTTTCGCCAGGTCTTCAAAACGCACTTTAAAGTCTTCAATTAAATTCACCAGATGAGTCATGTGTATTTCTTCGTCACCATCAGAAATGCTTTCACTTTGTATCTGTTCTAAGTCTGAAAAATACTGAAAATCTCTACGTGCCAGTGACGCTCTAAACAAGCTTATCTTGCCATGGAATCCCAGTAGAACTGTTCTGGCCTGAATGATGGTAACATCTTTACCCTGCAGACGTTTTTGCGTCACATTATGTTTAGAATAGAGGTCTGCCAACTAGAATAGGGCATTTTTGCATTTTTTCAACTCTTCACATAGAGATGAGTCCACATCTGCCAGGAACTGAACACTTGAGTTGTAAAAGTCAACAAGCCTTTGCAAGCTATGACCCCTAGACAGCCAGTGCAAACAGTCGTGAGTTAAGTGGATACGCCTTGATTTTTTTAATTGCCCTGAAGCATACTTTCATGGCATCATGCAGCTCACCACTGAGTTTCTTGGCTACAAAAACGGGACAGAGACAGGAATGAACCCTGTGTGGACAATAGTACGGACAGCAGAGCTGCGAGAAACGTTGAGAGGGAGGGGTTGGTTGAAGGTAGTGTCGCCAGCGCTGATGAAGTTTCTGAAGATAGTCTGAAAAAAATTGACCTATAGTCTGAATTCAAGAAATTGATGTCTGATATTCTTCCGATTTATGCTAATTATCATCGAGAATTTTAAATAGGAGACTTCAAAGGTCCCTTCGACCCCAGCAGGTTATTCGTCGACCCCCATTCGACCCCCTGCTTATTCATCGACCCATTGGATGGTCCCATCAACCCCTGGGGGTCGATATCGTCCACCTTGAAAACCCCTTTTCTAGAATGAGGGGAACTTAATATTCACAGCTGACGCTCTGCATGCTACTACTGTCCCCTTTAGCTGCTTATTGGTAACAGAAGGACTTCGAGCGCATGCTTTGGAAGGAGACATTAGCGTAGGAGTCAAGATTTCTTAAAAAAAGACACACTAAGTCTTGTTTCTTCCAAATCGTAGCGTAGTTCCTATCGATAATAACATCGAGTGAGAAGCCAGTGAGGAGAGAGAGAGAGAGAGAGAGAGAGAGAGAGAGAGAGAGAGAGAGAGAGAGAGAGAGAGAGAGAGAGAGGAGAGAGAGAGAGAGAGAGAGAGAGAGAGAGAGAGAGAGAGAGAGAGAGAAATCTCCTGTAGTTCTCATGTTAACAAACACTCCCTCATTTCTTCGGGAGAGAGAGAGAGAGAGAGAGAGAGAGAGAGAGAGAGAGAGAGAGAGAGAGAGAGAGAGAGAGAGAGAGAGAGAGAGAGAGAGAGAATGTAATCTCTTCCAACATCTAAAGTTTAAAGCATAATAATTTATGATATTACATATATTCCTCTTTGTTTGGTGTAAAAGCTCTTATAGGGATGATTATCATCCATATTTATAGAGGAGGAACTAGGATATTTATCATTATAAGGTGTTTTCAGGGGTTACATGCCTTTGCAAGGTATTTTATTATAATCAAATTACTGGTATTAGAAAATATACAGGATTTAAATTCAATGTAATACCACTGAATTTTTTTAAATACATGAAACTACTTCTAGAGGTTTAAGAAAAGAAGTTAGATATTATAAATTTTCTTAGAAGATATAGATAATCTTTGCCTCTCTCAGTTCGATGTTAAACAATGAAAGTTGTTTATATAAAAATTTAAACATAAGAATAAAAAATGTAGAGTAGCGGCTTCCCTCTTTTGCTAGGTAACTATTGTCAGTTCAGCAGTTTCATCGACTACACAGTTGAATGCTTGGGGTCATTGTTGGACCAGTATTTTAAGAGCATAGTTTGGCAATGGAAATATATTCTCTTTCCTAGCTTCCAGCAAATTAACCAAATATCTAATTCATCAGGTAACTAGATAATTAGATAATTAAGTAGGTAAATAATAGATTTAATAATTGGTAAATAAATAAATGTATAAATAAATATATAAGTAATTATGTGAAAATAAATAAAACTTCTTTGAAAATATATATGTTCGTCATTGTGTAAAATCAGTGAATTGATAATTTGCCCGAATTCTCTGTCAGTTTGTAAAGTATCTGATTTTATACATTTACTGTAATATGTGCCGAACCTAACCGAACTTAACCTCAATCCTAGAATAACTTAGGTTAGGTTAGGTTAGGCATAATTTACAACCAATGGCACTTTAGAAATTGAAAATTTTAAGTTGTTAATACTGTCATTAGAGTGATGGAAGCGAGTAAATGTCGAGGTAGGATGAAAAGAGTGGTTATAAAGAGGTATTTAGGAATGCATACCAAGAGAAGGATAAATGAAAGACTGATTGCGCTGACGACATTGTAGGGAGCAGATAGGATGCAAAGAACAATTGAATGCAATGGGGATGAGGTGTTTGAAAAGTAGTTTCTAGAATTGATAGAGTGATAAATTAGGTGGTGAGGTAGAGAACGGGCTTTAAAAGAAAGCTGTTGGATAAATTTGATCAGAGTATTGAGATACTTTTCGAAAGAATGAATGATGAACGACTAGCAAAGAAAATGTAGGGAGCAGAGATAATGGAGTAAGGCCGCGAGGAAAACCTAGATGGAAGTGTATGGATGGGGGTGAGAAGAGCATTGAATGTACGTGGTATGTCTTTGGAACAGGGAAGAGAGAATGCAAGAGATAGGAATGAGTAGAGAAAAATTGTGTATAAGTAACACAGACCAGTGGATTCACACCTGCTAGCACAGTAAGCTGGAACAGGTGGGTGTGTGAGCGGTTGCCATTAGGTGGAATAGTGGGGGTAAACCAGTTGTTGCTGTCGGGCCTCGTAGTAGAAGATCCTTCCTGTAGGTGACCCAAGCAAGGTAATGGTTGGGAGGATTTACAGTAGCCCTTTATTCCAAGGGGCTAAAAGGAGTGATCGAGGTTGTTGGCTTTTGGTGAGTTTGTATCCATTGACTCCGCCATCCCCTAACAATGGGAAGTGCGGCCATTGTATTATGCATGAATGTAACAAATTGATTGTTGTTTCACATACACTGTAATATATATATATATATATATATATATAATATATATATATATATATATATATATATATATATATATATATATATATATATATATGGATGGATAGATTCTGTTTTACGTCACGAACTCTCTTTGCCTTCTTGCGAAGGACTTGTTTGGCAGATGTAATCGTTACCTTGAGTGTATGCCCTTGCTAACCCCAGTCCGTGACGGGGCACGAATCCTCGACCTGCCGCCTCAGAGTCGCAGACGCTACCATTTTGCTACGGAGACACACACACACACACACATATATATATATATAATATATATATATATATATATATATATATATATATATATATATATATATATATATAATTAACAAATTATGTTAATGGACACCTTACCATGAGTAATATGTCTGTATTTTATTTTTTTCAACGTGGTAATTATTAGAATGAGAAATTATTGGAAGGCAAGGTGTCCCACCCCATTATTGCTGTAATGAGGAGCTTACAGTTTTGATGAAGTTGTTATAGATTTTGGGAAAAAATAAGTGGCATGGCCCCAATTTTAATTGGGTGCCTTCAAGGGCATCCAATTATTCATAATGAGTTTTTCTCTAATAAACTTGAGCTTTCTTCCATTTCCTGTTTTTCCTTTCGTTCTTTATAGTTATTCGGTTGTCCCTTTCAGGTAAACGGAAACTTTAGTCTGTTTTGTATTGTTATTCATCATGAATTCTTAAATAAAAAGGATTTTGTCTCTTTCCTGCGGTGTTGCATAAATTTTTTCTAGTTTATGCCTTTTATCCTGGCAAACTGAAACTTTATTCTTACAATTTTTTTTATCATTAAGGGGGATACAGACGATCATTATTACTGTCAGTAAAAATACTGACACTATTCTATTGGTGTGAACTACTGTCAGTATATAATGGACACACCGACAGTAATAATGACAGTACAGGAAATACTGTCAGTAATATTGATCGTCTGTTTAGCCCTTTAGACTTATTCTGTGGTAGGTAAGATAGGTACAAATTTTATATTATTTGCTTATATTCTTACTATTCCATCCTTGTTTATTAATTGTTATTTTGTATTGCTTTTTATCCATTTAACACATCTCTAATTGACTGGATATTATTTTAATTATATTTATATATTTTAGCTTTTAGGTTTAATACTTTCTTACAGTCAAATAAAATATATTTAGCATTTAATTCCTTAATAACATTGAACTTTTCTTTTTCTTTTTTCTTTTTTTTAATCGTTCTTCTTTAATATTTTTTTTTTATTTTATCATTATCTTCTTCAGTGTTTTTTAATATCCATGTTGGTGTAGTAATATTGATATACAGGGTGTCCACAAAGTCTGGGTACATAGGAAATTTCACTATGCAGACCTATTCATCGAGTTCACCTGAGTTTTGTAAAGCGCATCAAATTATGCATTGATAATGATGGAAATCATATTGAAAATATTATTTATTAACATTAGATTTTAATAAAATTGTTTTGTTTTAAAAGTATGTGTTAATCTTATGTGTACCCAGACGAAGTCTGGGTACACACGAGATTAACACATACTTTTAAAACAAAACAATTTTATTTAAATCTAATGTTAATAAATAATATTTTCAATATGATTTCCATCATTTTCAATGCATAATTTGATGCGCTTTACAAAACTCAGGTCAACTCGATTGAATAGGTCTGCATAGTGAAATTTCCTATGTACCCAGACTATGTGGACACCCTATATAGTTTTCATTTTTTTTAACTAGTCCTTCTGTGATAACCGTATCTATTAGTTAATAAATGTATGGTGTAAGTTTTAGAACAGTATCCTCGCGAGCTCGGGTTTCAATTTTGGCACTAAACCATTCCCGAAACTCTCAGATATTCATAGTTTGCATTTCAGTGGTGTGTGTGTGTGTGTGTGTGTGTGTGTGTGTGTGTGTGTGTGTGTGTGTGTGTGTGTGTGTGTGTGTGTGTGTGTGTGTGTGTGTGTGTGTGTGTGTGTGTGTCTTTCAGTAGGTGAGCTGTAAATGTTTTATAGTCTATAATATTCGAGGATTTTACGATATTCTAGTTCCATTTTTCGATATATGTGTGTGTGTGTGTGTGTGTGTGTGTGTGTGTGTGTGTGTGTGTGTGTGTGTGTGTAATTACATAATTGTAATAACCTAATTGTGCTTAAGGGAAAGAGCCGCAAGCTCATAACTTCCCGTCTCCTGATCGGTTCCATTTTGTACTTAGTGATACTTATCATACTTGTCCTTATATCTATGGATTGAATTAGCATTAACTACCTCCTCGCTTAGCCAATTTCAATTATCAACTCCTCTTACACTAAAAAAAAAAAAAAGTACTTCCTTACATCCTGCAAAGAAGTTTTCTTACGAAGCTTCAAACTATGACCTCTAGTTCTAGTGCCAGCCATATCAAAATATCGACCCCTATCCACTCTGTCATAATCATGAAGGAATTTAAAGACTGTCACCATATCCCCCAGCAATCTTCTAGCTTCGAGTGATAGTAAGCCTAATTCCATCAGCCTCTCATGGTAACTGAGATTGCGTATTTCTGGCACCAGTTTTGTGGCTTGTCTTTGAAATTTTCCAGCTTAACTGCGTGCTTTTTCAAGTGCGGATTCCAAAAGGGAGCTGCATATTCAAGCCTTGGCCTCACATAGGTTACATAAATATTTCTGAACATTCCCTTCTCCATGTGCCTAAAGGCTACCCTTACATTTGCTAAGAGAGCATATGCCGCCCTTACTATGCCATTTATATGCATTTCTGGTATGCTTACTCCTAGATCTCTCTCATTCTCTGTCTCTTGAAGTTGTACTTCTGCCACCGTGTAGTCAAACTTGGGCCTTCTAGCACTTGTACTCATTCTCATTACCTTATATTTTGAAGTACTGAATTTCATTACCCTCTTTTCTGACCACTCATGCAGACTATTTGGATCTTCCTGAAGTTCTCTCCCATTGTTCTTGTTTCTTACTTTCTTCACAATCTTTTCATCATCTGTAAACATAACCATGAATTAATTTACAGACTCTGGTAGGTCATTTACATATACAAGGAACAAAAGTGGCCCTAAAACTGAACCTTGTGGAACTCCACTACTAACTCCTCTCCATTCAGACACTGAGTGTCTTACTCTAATCCTCTGTTCCTTTCCTTCTAAATATGTTTTTGTCCATTTCAAGACATGTGTGTGTGCATGTGTGTGTGTGTGTGTGTATGTATGTATATATGTGTGTGTGTGTGTGTATGAAATTGTGGAAGCTTTTGAACATAAGCTTTCTTAACATATACTACCTATAAAAGTTCGTGGGGGTTTCCATGCGGGTGAATTACTACCATACTCACTCCATCCCAGCCGACGGGGATCTCAAGTAGAGTTCTTTTGTGAGTGTGAATGCGTATGTTGTCATGGTGCAAAACAGGCTCGCTCTCCTGAAAGGGGTTGGCACTGCACACGCATATATACCCACCGATCAGGAGACGGGAAGATACGAGCTTTGGGCTCTTTCCCGTAAACACAATTAGGTAATCACAATTACGTAATCACACACGCACACTTGCTCGCTCAGAACCCCATCCCTACAAACATTTTTTGAATGATTGTACTTTATAGCCTGCAGATGGATCGAGAAGAGGCGATACATTGAGACATTGATACTCCATTTGCCTCTGGTTGCCAATATTTACTTGGCAGGTTCCAACTGCCTTTTCCTTTCAATTTTATCAAGTTATCTTTCGTATCTCACGCAATTCTTGTTCTTAGTGTCTTTATTCATTATTATTATCCTCTTTGCTAGTTTAGTTGATTTTGCATCCAAAACCTTGAATACTGTTACCCTTTTCTATTCGAAAGCATATCCTTAGCACCAATTTTTTTCTCATATTTCAATTATTACCTTTCTTCATGTGCTTTGTTATTGCTACTTTAAATATATATATATATATATATATATATATATATATATATATATATATATATATATATATATATATATATATATATATATATATATATATATATATATATATATATATATTTAAAGTAACAAAAACAAAGCACATGAAGAAAGGTAATAATTGGAATATGAGAAAATATATATATATATATATATATATATATATATATATATATATATATATATATATATATATATATATATATATATATATATATATATATATATATATATATATATTTTTTTTTTTTTTTTTTTTTTAGAAGTGTGACACCGGGACAGGTAGAAAGTGCCCTCACCAATAAAGGCCCGGGCCCAAGAAAATACCAAGACAAAGGAAAAGAAAAGGTTAAGGACAAGGCAGAGATGAGGCAATGTCACACAATGGAAAACGATAGACAGAAAAAAAACAGTCAAAGTAAAGAGGATTCAGAGATATGGAGGACCAGGCTCTGAGGTGACGATAATCTGCTTTTGAAGGATGAAAGGTCAAAACAATTAGGAAAGACAGAAGGAGGAAGAGAATTCCAGTGTCTGGAGGTAGAAGGGAAGAAGCAGTCTCTGCACCGACTAATCCGCGAGCTACAAGTCTCCATACAGTACCTGTGAGATGAGGCCGCTTGGCGAGTGTTACACAGCCTCGGCAGTGGGGGAGGGATGCAACTCGCCAACTCATCAGAGCAGCGATGGAAGTAGTAGCAATAGAAAAGCGAAAGGGAAGATACCTTATAGCGAGAGAGAGAGAATCCAGATTAGAAGTAAGAGAGGGATCATTAATGAGTCTGACTACCTTAGATTCAACCCTATCAAGAAGATAAGTATCAGAAGAAGCACCCCAGATGCGTGAGCAGTATTCTAAGCTGGGACGCATAAGACTTTTGTAAATTTTAAGTAACTGCAAAGAGGAAAAGTAATGACGAAAACGAAACAAAACCCCAATTTTTTTTATGAAGATTTAGAAGTTTGGATTATGTGATTCCTCCAAGACAAGTTAGAGGCTATATGGATTCCTAATATGTTGATAGAGTTAAGAGGGTAAATTTCATTAGTTTCGAAGAAAATAGGGTTATAAGGAGGAGAAAAAGATAAAGAGACAGCCAGAAACTGTGTCTTGGAGGCATTGAATTTATCTAAATTTTGAGTTCCCCACTCGGATACTCTTTGCAAATCGGAGTTAAGAGTAGAAGAAAGAGTGATACGAGATTGATTATGAGTAACAGATGAAGGTTGTGAAGAAAAAGCAGAAGAAATGTGAAGGCTAGAATCATCAGCAAAGGCATGAAGAAGAGAGGAAGATGGGGATTGTAGAAGATCATTGATGAAGAGAAGGAAGAGAGTAGGTGAAAGAACAGAGCCCTGTGGAACACACTGGTAACAGAGAAAGGGCTAGATGTCGCGCCATCAACAACTACAGATATAAAACGGTCAGTAAGAAAACTGGAAATCAGAGAACAGAAAGAAGGGGTAAAGCCATATGCAGGGAGTTTGGCCAACAGAGCCTTGTGCCAGACTCTGTCAAAAGCCTTAGAGATATCAAGGGCGACGACAAAGGATTCCCCATAGTTCCTCAGATAAGATGACCATGCATTAGTAAGATAGAAAAGGAGATCACCAGTGGATCTTGCCTTGCGGAAGCGGTACTGGTGATCGGAGATAAGTAAGTTAGATTCAAGGCGTTTCAAGAGGTGAGAATTGAGCAAAGTTTAGAAAACTATTTAGCAATAGAGGAGGTTAGGGCAATAGGTCGGTAGTTAGAAGGAATAGAGCGGTCACCCATCTTAGGAACAGGTTGAACTAGAGCATGCTTCCAAGATGAAGGATAGATACTGGTTGACAGAATGAGGCTAGAAAGACAGCAAAGCACGTGAGCCAGTTCATCTGCAAACTCCTTAAGGAACTGTGCGGGGATCCCATCGGGACCAGATGCCTTGTTCGTCTTTAGCAAGCAAAGAACCTTATGAACTTTGCGTGAAGAAAGGATAAGGGAGGGCATAGGGTCAGAGAGGGGTAAAGATTGAGGAACAGGTGCGCTGGAATCGTTTATAGAAGAGTTGGCAGCAAATTGAGAGCCAAAGAGAGTAGCGTTGTCAGTGGGAGAGCAGGCTATAGATCCATCAGAACGAATGAGAAGGGGAAAGCTTGAGTTACAGAAGTTTTTGGAGAGGTTATTGGCTAAGGACCAGAAGCATTTGTCAGTGGGAGAGGAGTTAAGGTCATTGACTTTCCTTCTTATGAAGGAAGCCTTAGACCTTTGAATCTGAGCAGTACAGCGATTCCTAGCTATAATAATAGCAGAGCGAGGTAAATTGGAAGGAGAGGCTTGGTAAGATAGGTGAGCCCAATTCCTAGCCTGGATAGCCATGGAGCAGGCACTGTGAACCAAGGTTTAGGGGGAGAGAGAGTTTTCGTAGAAGAGGGGATGTGCACCTCCATTCCCGCGGTCATGATCTTGGCAACTTTTAAAGCTACCTGATCAGGGTTGCGGGACCGAAAGCAGTAGTCATCCCATGGGAAGTCAAAGAGAAAGTTATGTAAATTTTTTGTTGGGTATGCTCGAAGTGCCATAGGCGGTGCTGAGTAGGAGGGACTGGTGGTGCGGGAGCGAAAATGGAAGAGACTGAGATCATAGAGTGGTCAGATTTACCAAGAGGGGAAAGCACAGAATAAGATTAATTTGAAGGATTAGAAGTAAAAAATAGGTTAAGAGTGTTTGCAGCATGTTCGTGACGATCAGGAACGCGAGTAGGATGTTTAGTAATTTGCTCCAGGTCGTGAGTAATAGAGAAAGAATGAAGCCACTCACTGTGGTGTACATTGAAGTCTCCAATGTAGAGAAATTCGGCATGTGGGTGAGAAGATAGCAAGGACTCATGGCACGAGGACAGATATTCAAAGAAAAACACAAACTCGGCGGAATTTGGAGAACAGTAGCAGAAGCAAAGGAAGATAGTGGTAGTGAAGAGATAGACTTTTAGACAGAGAACATCAAAGTCAGGAGATTCAAGGTCCATGAGCCTCACAGTAGGAGTGTTAGTGTTGCAATGTGCACAGACTCCACCTTTGGAACGAAAACAGGCATACAGA
>JAXCGZ010005671.1:45000-135000 GCA_037179515.1 Halocaridina rubra
CATATAAGTCCAAAAGACCCTTCAGCTGTAGTATCGCAACGGGCGGTTAGTGCCATGGCCAACCTGCTAAAATACCAGCTGAATTTATGTTGAGAATGTAGAATATATTAAAAACTCCGAAGATTCCTGCCCGCTTACACTGTGGAAGACCCTAGCATGATGGTGGCTGAGGGAATTGTGGTAATCCTTTATCCTCCAGGACTAAGATGGTGAGATGGTGAATAATTGTTATTTGGCTCGACCACCCCACCCACCCACCCCCTTTTACAATGGGAATTGCGGCCAATACATATGAAAAATCCATCTTGATTAATTACATTTTTCTCTTGCAGTGTCGAGCCACAGATGCCACCGAGATCGACCTCATACTGGTTGTGACGACGCTCTCAACCATCACTATAACCTCTGGGGCAGCTGTTTTCTCCCGATACGAGAGGTGGTCGTATTTTGACTCGGTTTATTACTGCGTCATAACCCTCACCACCATAGGTAAATATTATGGTAAATATATACGATCACACCTTCCCTCCCTCCACTAGTAAAATGAAAATGCAAAATATTGACAAAAAATCACATAACTCGTTTCTTGAATTGAAGTTGAACTAACCTAATTAAAGGTCATCTCCCTAACCTCCATTGGTAAACATTATGGTAATATCGTCACCTTCACATCCCCCAACGAGTGAGACGAAAATCATTACTTTGAAAAATATCTAAACCTACCAGAAAAAAAATACAAATATCATATAGCAACTCGTTTCTTTAACTGGAAATTAGGCTAAGCTACCTATGGTTCATCTCTCTCTCCACCATAAGTAAATATTATGGTATTATGTCCTCCTCCTCATCCCCCAACGAGTAAAGTGAAATACTGTACAAAAAGAAGGCATTCATTCCTAGCATAGCAATTAGCTGTGAAGTTTGCTTCTTCTTTTGGATCTCCAGAGGTGTAGTTGGTAGCGCCTTAGCACAGTAATTATGTGTCTATGTTCAAGTCCCTTTCAGGGGTAAAATATGATTCATATATATATATATATATATATATATATATATATTATATATATATATATATATATATATATAATATATATATATATATATATATATATATATATATATATATATATATATATATATATATATATATATATATATATATATATATATATATATATATATATATATAATATCTTTAACATGTTCTTTAGCAGAGATTATCCACTGTTTTAAAAATGTTCATAAAAGTTTTTCAGTGCTATCATGTACTACTTTTTCATATCAATTTTATAATAATAGCATCCTTCTAATTGCGCAAGTATTACAAATATTTTATAACTGAAGAGGGAACGATTAGTTATTTTTAGATGGTTAGACTATGTTATCGTAGATGTTCCTAATGCCGGAGCTTTAGTCTCTGGAGAATTACCGAAATAGTCTCATATTTATACGAGTTGCGTGCTTAGACTTCCCAAACAATTCACAGGTTTCGGTGATATGGTGGCACTCCAGAAAGACCGAGCCCTAGACCAGCAACCTGAGTACGTGGCCTTTGCCCTGGTCTTCATCCTCTTTGGCATGGCCATCGTCGCTGCCTGCCTCAATCTCTTCGTCCTGCGGTTCGTCACCATGAACACGGAGGATGAAAGAAGAGACGAAGCTGAAGCCCTGCAGGTATGTTCTAGACGGATAAATTAAAGTAAGAATTATCAGCCTACTCTATATAGAAGATACACTTCACTTAAAATATCAGCCTAATCAAATTGAAAAATGAAAGGCTTTATATTAACACAGGTAAGGGGAAATGGCGTATATATATATATATATATATATATATATATATATATATATATATATATATATATATATATATATATATATATATATATATATATATATATATTCGTTTGTTCCGGTTTTACGTCACGGCCTCACTTTTCAACTAGGGGCTTGGACGGTTGCCTTCTTGCGAAGGACTTGTTTTGGCAGATGTAATCCTTACCCTGAGTGCATGCCGTTGCTAACTTCAGACCGTGACGGGGCGCGAACCCTCGACCTGACGCCTCAAAGTCGCGGACGCTACCGTTTGAGCCACGGTGACTACTTATATATATATATATATATATATATATATATATATATATATATATATATATATATATATATATATATATATATATATATATATATATATATATATATATATATATATCTGTGTGTATGTGTGTAAATTGTCTAAAATAGGTTTGGTATACCTGGAATTATGGGGGCATTTTTCAAATAACAAGAAATTAATACTATCTAGATT
Source organism: Halocaridina rubra (assembly GCA_037179515.1). Classification (NCBI taxonomy): domain Eukaryota; kingdom Metazoa; phylum Arthropoda; class Malacostraca; order Decapoda; family Atyidae; genus Halocaridina; species Halocaridina rubra. The sequence goes on from JAXCGZ010005671.1 coordinate 47,306, forward strand.
TTTTTTTTGAAATTAGGTAAAGAATGAATCATCATCATCAGGTAAAGAAATATTGCAATAGTAAAGCAGTTAATATATAAAATAAATGAGTTGTTGTTGGAAGATAAATTTAAGAACTTTTAGCGTGATAATTATTGATACAAAACACGCACACTCGCAAAATTGGAGATGGGCGGAGTCTATTCAATGGAGGAATTCTGCATCCTCTGCCTCCCATAGTTCATTCACATTTACCTTCTTACTCTAAGTTTTCTCATTCTTACCCTCTTGGTAATTGATGGGTTGTATTCAAATGAGGAGCTGAGCGTCCTCTGCCTCCTAGAGGTCATTCTCTCTAACTTACATTTTTTTTCCCTTTTCCATTGATATGGTGGCTTTCATTTCCAATTTTAAGACATTTTATGGTCTTGTTATATATATATATATATATATATATATATATATATATATATATATATATATATATATATATATATATATATATATATATATATATATATATATATATATATATGTATGTATGTATGTATGTGTGTGTGTATACTACCAAAGATATATGCTTTGCAGGCTGCAGCAGGTGCTGTAAGACTAGAGGGTGACGTAATAACGGCCAATGGGTCCATTTTATCCGGCCAGTGTCCGCAAGAAGGTGCCTCACTCACTGACCTGACCTCCGTATGTTCATGCACCTGTGTGTCATGTACTCCGTGTCCTTCATTACCAGTGCGGCGCACATACAGGTCAGTATTATTATTATTATTTTTATTCTCTGTGGTTGCATTTTTTAAATAAGTCAGTCTAATATAATTTAGCTTGACTAAAAATGAGAAACCTATAGTTGTACAAAATGTTTGAAAACTATGAACCTAGTGTGTCTCTCGGTTTCGGAGTTCATCGTCAAAGTCGTCACACACACAAAATATATCTGGATGTTGTCACAGTTTTTGGAACTCTTCAAAATATTCAATGCATTGGAATAATTTAATCCCATTCGAAAACAGTTGATACATTTATATTTTCTATATTTCCTTGGTTTTGTTTAGTGCTTCAGAAGATGATCTTTCAGTACTAAAAGGTGATAGAGAGCTGAAACTTCCTTTATTTGGTTCAGTTGCGGCCACTTTGTTGGTATTAATGGGATATGATGATATGTTTTGGGAAGTTATTGTGGAAAGTTAAAGGTTAAAGGTCCCTGATGAATATCAGAGGCATGGGGCAAATATAACACAAAGCCCGACTGTATACCCACTACATAGCCTGGAACCAAGCCCCTCTCCAAGCATGTGGACCCAGAGATTTCCAGGCAATGGATGAATACTCAAATTGACTTATTGGCAATCACCGACCTTGCCCCAGTTGAATGCCTAATTTTTCATTAACGACATGAGACAGTGAAAGATAATCCAAGCCCGTACCCAGGATCAAACCTGCGGCCAGTATATTACCATCCCCAGATGCTACCACTGCGCCACACTGTATCGATACTTTGTTTATCTCTATTAAAAAGGTTGTAAAGATCAGTGACCATCCCATGTTCAGAGATTCTCCTTTTAAATGCTTCCTCCAAATAGTTCTTGCTTGAGTGGAATTATCTACTTATACACTACTGGAATGAAATAGATAAAAATTGAGCTTTTATCATTAGATCACTCAAGTTAATGACAGGTTACTGCTTAATGTAAATATGATTATTAATAATTGGGTTTTCAATGCTGAATCTCCCAATTAAGGCTACGGAAATGCATATCAAATCTCTTTTGCTAACTGTTTAATTTTCACCAGATATATAATTGTCGTCATGTAAAGTGCCACTAAATAAAAATACTCATTTAAAAGTGGAATGCAGTAGCGCACTTGGTTAGAGCTTGCGACTCGGCAGATGACAAGCCCTCGTTCGAGTCCGCAGCGGGGTGTTTTGAAGGACCTCTACCCTAATTTTCCCTGCCCCAACCTGTGTGGGTCCACCCTTATTCGATTTGGAGATAATAGTGACACAAAAATCGACAATAAGAGTAAATATATATACTCATATTAAAGTTTTTGTAAAGATTTAATAAAAATAAAGCCTCTGTGCTGACAGTCTGTTGAGTGTCTTGTCAAATATCATTAATATTCGTGTTTTCTTTCAGAGTTTAGATGAATTCAGTATGTGAGTTCTCTTACTAAGTTGTATCTTGTAACTTTTTCTATTTTATAGAGGATTCTGTTTTTACGAGGACAGTATCCTCAGCATGATTATAAATCTAATTTTAAGGTGTACAGAACCACAGTTAGAGGATTTTTAGGAACAAAGTCCAAATGGAGTGTTTCACTAACTAATTAGGTGCTCTGCTTAGCAACATAATGCCTCTCACATGATGGTTAATATATACTGTACATTTAGCATCAGAAAAGAGCTCTCTCTCTCTCTCTCTCTCTCTCTCTCTCTCTCTCTCTCTCTCTCTATATATATATATATATATATATATATATATATATATATATATATATATATATATATATATATATATATATATATATATATATATATATATATATATATATATATATATTCTCTCTCTCTCTCTCTCTCTCTCTCTCTCTCTCTCTCTCTCTCTCTCTCTCTCTCTCTCTCTTTCATTTTCGAATATCCATTGGAAATGTCACTCTTTCCTAAAAATTTTGTGCTCTACCTTGTACTTATGCTTGTAGCATTGTAACCATTTCAGTTACACGCAAGTTACTAGGACCTAAAGTTGTCATGAAAATCTGCTTTAATTGTATATATTATATTCTATATTGCAAACCTACATGAGTACAGTATTGTTTTAGGCAGAATCAATCAGTGTTATGTTTGTGAAATATTTCGTATTATTATAAAATTGCTATTGTCACATGTTTATATTTTTGAAATTTCTATAACAGTATAAGAATGCCGTGTCAGAAATTATATGAAGAGATAAAGTGTAGATCACAGCTACAGGATCTGATGTTAAAATATAGGACACTTTTACATTATCCTTATCCTTCTTCGATACCTAATCACCTCCTCCACTTAAAACAAGGAGCAATGAGCTATTAGAATGATTATTTTGGTCTTACTAAACTTAGAGTGGTACTCCTAATCCGTAGTTTTTATGACGACAATAGTTTCAGTTATATACCTTCGAGCGTGGTCCAGCTAAATTAATTGAAATATTTCAGAAATAAGAATGACTAAATCACATAAATAGTATTGCAATATATTGTTACAGATATTCTTGTTTTTTTTTTGTGAGATATTGTTATTGCTGTGTTATTGTGATTATTTACCGAAATGAATATGATCATAAGAATGTGTGTGTAGGAAAAACATAGTAAACATAGCAATCTGTACCATCTGCAGTTTCAAGCATCCACTTGGATCATGGAACTTGACCTTAACGGATGTGGGGTGACCACTGTATATATATATATATTTATTTTTACACCTAAGTTCTCTGACAAAGTGATTCAAACTTTTATTAGCTAATCCTTTTTATAGTCTCTATAGTTTTTTTTCCTTTTAAATTTTCTTGTTATGAAATATGCATATTCTTCAGCTTTAGTTGAAGCCATTCCGTGGAATTTAAATTTTATTTGTAACAATTTTCATTTTTTAACAGTTTTCGAAAGCGTCCCATGTCATCTATATTGCCTCGTCGGCAAAGGCTTCATCAGCAGCGAATACAGCATCAGCAGCAACAACAGCAGCAGCAGCAGCAACAGCAGCAGCAGCAACAGTTGCAGCAAGTAGTACACACAGAAACGCAGGAAGAGCTGTGTTCCTCGTCCTCGGAGTTTGAATATGTACCAATGCCTGTTCAGATTCAAAAACGAAATTCCGTTTAATGAACATCGATGAGAAATTTCACTTGTCCTCTTCTAAGACTCATGAATTGGGGGTAAATGTCTCGTGCTGAGTTCAGTGTTCAAATGATTGTACTGGAAATCAAGCGTACAGTGATTGTATGGGCTCTTTGCTATTAATTTTTATAGTTGTCATTTCATGGTAATGGAAAATTAAGGAATGGTAAATCGAGTTGAGTCTTACAGTATTTCTCTTTTGAGGAATGAGGTTACGAGTAATACAAAGATACAGCACCCAATGCGCATGATGTTCCTATAGACCAAAGATACTATTCGTGTTGACTCACTATACTGAAAATGAACTCGCGGCAGAGTCTTTGTTAATCATTATTTACGCAATATTTGTTAATTTATTGAAATCTTGTTTTGTGGTGAAATTCAAGAGCCAGAATAAAGGCTCTTGCAATACAAACAGATTTTTAAGTATTGTTACACAGACTTGGTGATCCTCTGCTGATGATGTTACATCTTTTAATTTATTATGATGACTTGACCTCATACACAGTATGGGGTGAAATGAGGTTATATAAGCCGTCCCAGGTGTTGGCATATGATTGCCGACTCTGTTACTTATAATTTTAATCCATAATATTCTTTGAGTTCGTTATTTTACGTTATAAATTTTAGCTTCACTTAATAGGTACCTTGCAACCACAACGCTACGTTAGTCGATAATTATGCAAAATGAGTAATTATTGTTTCTCCTGCATTGCAGTTATTTACTAATAGAAAATATTATAAGAGAATGAAGGACAGTATGGTTCTACACAGTTAAATGACAGTGGTATGAAGATATTTAATTTGTAAAAGAAAATCGTTCCGTTGCACCAATTCATTTCTTTTGCTTATCTGTTAAGCTTTTAGAGTGCAGCATACACACAGTGAATTTTATAGCTTCCCTTTTTTAATTTTTGTCTATTTAAATAAAAGTGTATTATACAATACAGTCAATATTATGCATAAGATCGATTTATTTGAAACGGGTATATACATTAGAAGAAAAAAAAACATGTGCATTAATGAAACCCACTTTCATTAATCTGCTTATGAACGCCATAGGGAACAGTGTCATTTATATCTCTTCGTAATTGGCTCAGCGTTCATATGATGATAATATAGTTATTACTTATGTTATGCAGTATTATTTGATGTATCAGAAATTAAGTAATGGAGGAGGAAATGAAACAGAATCGTAGGTTTGCATTTAAAGGTATTTTAACTTACTGAGAACTGCATTTACTGGTACATTTAACTTAGTATAAAAAGAGTTAAGTAGCTGACTTGAGTGTAGGCTTATTGCTGTGATATCATTATTTTTCACATATGCAAGGGTGAATTGCTATTTTGGACCTCATTGGTCTTCTGTAAATATATAAATACAGAAATATATATCGTAAATATTTCTTCCTAACCCTTTTACACTTCTAAGACAAGGAATTTAGCTAATCGTAGGCTTTCACTTTTTCCTTATGAAAAAGTTCCACGAGAACGTTTTGCTGTTTACTTAAATTTCCTCTAGCAAAGGGAAATTTAGATCAATATATAATTTATAGTAATATTACATTTTACTGAGTAACTTTGTCCAAGCGCCTTCTCATATTTCAACTATCCACACCTACTCTTTACAAAGGAACTCACATGAAATACAATCACAGATGTACGGTCACCCATGGCCTCAGTCTTAGTATGATCACAATTTATAGGAGAGGGAGAATATAATATCATACAGGTTGTGATACTGTGTGGGATTTTGACATGCTCGATAAGTTCATACTCCTGGCTTTGAGGCAAACATTTTGTAGTCCAAAAAAAGTTACATTTATATGAATAGCCACCACACATTTTCACATCCAAGTAAATCTCTACTTCATGTTCATTAATAATTGTGAACATACTCACAATAGTCTTTGTTATTAACCATATTGTGACGTGTGCCAAAGAATTTGACATCCTGAAGAATATCAGGTCTTAAGATGTGTAGGAACTAGGAATGATGCTGAGAGATTAATTCAATTCGCATTTACATACATCATTCTAGTTTGTTCTGATAAAACCAGTTTTACATTCATTTGAATAAAGCACGACAAAATGCAACATGCCCTCCTTGGATGGCCAATTACTGCAGCATATTTAATAGTTCGGGCAAAGGATTCATTGTTTGTGAAAGTAGCCTGTGCTACGGGTTTTGTAAAGGAAATTTCTGAGGATGAAGTATGATGCAAGATGCACCTTTCTTTCAGAAATCCACAGCATTTGTGTACTTGAACAAAGGTAACCACAAATATAAAAAAATGCTTAATAAAAATTTTGTGTATTGACAACATCAGTTATGTATTTTAGCAGGAGTAATTGGGTGCTGTTAGCCCAATTAAGCATGAGGTGTAACTGTAATTAGCGGTAATTCACCGTTGGATCATGTAGTATACTAGGACTGAGAATTATGATATTGCTCTATGTAATATTGTGCATATTTTCAGTTAGATTCATTGTGTCTAATAAGTTTTTATTTTTTTTTTCATATACATTCAATGTCACCATATCAATCTTGTTATCTTTTTATCTAGGGAAAATAAGTTATAATCCAGTTTCTTTTAAGAAATTTACGGGCCTCTTGCTTCTTTGTTTGTGTTGCTTCATACAAGAATTTTCTGAGCTGTTCTTAGCATCAGACTTAGCAAGTGAAGCAAAGCATGTTATCACATTTCTGCAACACTATTCCTAAGCGTCAACCTTTTAATCTACCTGATGTTTATCGGAAGGACTTTTATTCTCATATCAGTGACTGCACATATGAACTATGGTCTTATATACCGTACAATTTGAGACAACATCATACACATAACTATTGATATTTATTATAGGAAAAAATTATTTATGTACTCATCCCTGTATATATGCTCTCACCTTGAATAACGAATTATGTTAAGCCTTAAAATATATTGTTGGAATGTCATTCCACGTAACTTTATTTTGTGGAAAATGGCTTTACTGTTGATATATTTAAAATCCGGACCAAGACTGTATGCTTATCAATAAATAGTGAAGAATCAGGTTCTTGAGACTGTATTCATTTGGACTGTCAAATATTATTGTTAGTGGCTTATTAATAAACTTTTTTAAATGTGAATTTTATTCTCATGCAGTAAGCACTTCATATGGATATATGCTGTGATATGTCGTTTCTGATTTGTAAGTAGAAATGGAAGTATATTTAGCTTTATATATTGAAATCATATTTGGTATGACGAAATTTACAGAATTAATAAAAATTTTGACTAAGAATTTAAATTTATGTAAAGCATATTTCTACACGTTTTTTTTTTTCACCGAATGCTCCATAAATTAGGGAGTTCGGGTGGTCATATTCTTCAAAGTTTGGTAGATAAATCCCTCTGAGTATCACTTAACACCATTGCCAAAATTAATTTCAACATTTGACGAAAGTGATTTTTGTTGCGTCCGAATGAATATAGTAATAAAAGTTACTCTGATTCTGTGAAGTGTGTATTTTATGTGATGGCAGTAATATATAAGCTATGTTGTTTTACTGTCTTACTTTCAAGACACAATTTCATATGGTTTGCTTTCAGAAGTTTGCGTGTGCTACGATCTATGGAGAATATTCTCCTGCAAGCAAATGCTGCTTCTAAATTTTCATCTCCCTAATAATGTTACTGGTTCTTGGTACTTTATGATTCTCTCATCTTTTAAGCATTTTATTCTTGTATAAGATTACTTTGGAATATTAAATGCTTCTATTTATCCAATTCATTTTTTATCATTCTTAAGGAATAGCTTTTTCTTGCTTTACGATATTTCTTAATCGTGGCTTCTTGGATAATTATCCTTTAGAGAAGTCCTCTCATTAGCCTCTATTTCTGTATTCATTAGTGAGAATAATAGAATATAAACTCTGGATTTTCGTCGTTTTTCCTGTTCTTGAGATTTATATAATAATAGAAGTCTGCTGCAGAGTAAGTTAGTATTTTTGAGCCTATTTGGATTTTTGGAACTCTGGATGAAACAATATGGAATTATGATAGAGTGAAGCTTTGCTGTTTTGGGTATTTAAGATTTTTTTGGGCAATACAGTATTAAAAATTAACTAAATTAAATTGCACCACAACCGAATTGGCTGTTATGAAGGAAAAGATTTTCCAGGTAATTAAAAAGGATAGCTGTACTGTATATGAATGCAAGACTCTCTGGGGGATTTTTAAAATTGAGGCCTTCACTTTTAACATATGACAGTATTAAGTGACCAATTTTCTATGTATTATCTCATCTATTCAGCAGGATAAAAAAAAATTTCCCATCATGTATTCCATTATTAAGGCTATGTATTTCTGGCCTTTCTGTATCCATTTGTAATAAAGTAATTTTCTCTTTAAATGAAGACTTGTGTATTTTCTCTACCATGCAAATATGTATTATGAAGTAGTACTCTCTGGATAAGTATTAGAAGTATATATTGTGTAACTTGTAGAGCAACTAATATGTATATATATATATATATATATATATATATATATATATATATATATATATATATATATATATATATATATATATATATATATATATATATATATATATATATATATTATTCCGGTTTTACGTCACGGAATCCCTTTTCTACCAAGGACTAGGACGGTTGCCCTCTTGCGAAGGACTTGTTTGGGCAGATGTAATCGTTACCCTGTGTGCATGCCCTTGCTAACCTCAGACCGTGACGGGGCGCAAGCCCTCGACCTGACGTCTCAGAGTCGCGGACGCTACCGCTTGAGCCACGGTGACTATATATATATATATATATATATATATATATATATATATATATATATATATATATATATATATATATATATATATATATATATATATATATATATATATATATATATATATATAGACTCAAGAGAGTTATAGAATTATATTTTTTCATGAAGTTCCATTAGGTTATAAATGCCAGTATTAATTATTAATACCAATTTACTGTATAACTTCTATTCGAGGAAAACTTATAATAGTGTTGCATAATGATAGTAGATCTTATTCTAGCCAAATCATATTACCTTGTTTTTGTTTTGTTTTTTCATTCGCGTTAAAATAATTATAAGCTACCCCAATCAGTAGTGGTCAAGTTGTCTTAAAAAGACATAGAAGTTTTCTGAAAGGGAACTTCAGATGAATTATGTATATATATATATATATATATATATATATATATATATATATATATATATATATATATATATATATATATATATATATTATATATATATATATATTTATATATATATATATATATATATATATATATATATATATATATATATATATATATATATATATATATATATATATATATATATATATATATATATATATATATATAAGGGTTCCTCGATGTACGACAGGGTTCCATTCCTGAAAAGTGACTTAACCCGATTTTCATTGCAAGTGTGAACACACCTGAATACGAACCTAGGTCCCCCACCTATGCTAGAAATAAGTAATCTAAAACATTGAAACATAATTAAAGTTAATAATCTAATACCACAAAATAGTTAAAGTACACTATACAGTATTGCTTACCTTAACTAGTGTGGCTGACTTGCACAATGAAAGGGACGTTGCTCGGGAGGGAGAGACAGGCTTATAGGGAGGAGAAACCTGGAGAGGCAGGTGCTGTAGAGACTGGGGCAAGTGAGTCTGGAGAGACAAGAAAACTTGAAGCAGATGCTGAAAATATTGGGGCAGGTGGGTCTATAGAGCCGTTAAGGTAGAGGGTACAGGATATGTTGGTTGAGGCTTTACCCTCACAAGGAATTGGTCAAGGCGAGCTAGAAGGATGATGTCTTCTTTTCCTCCCAAAGTTCCTGCAACATCGCAGGGAAACCATGACCCCTCTGGCGACCTTAGTGTAAATGATAGCATTGGGGTCCTGAGGCTCTAACTTTGCCAACCCTTCCTCTATCAGGGCAAAACCTTCTTCCATGTCCCTGCTCGTGAATCTTTTTTTTTTTTTTTTTTTTTTTTTTTTTACACCGGGAGTGGCCAGAAAAAATGCCCCCAACAATAAAGGTCCGGGCACGAGAAAACATTAAAAGAAGGAAAAGAAAAAAGTTTTGGACAAGGCAGAGATGAGGTAATGATACACAAAGGAAAAGGGCAGACTGAAAAAATAGTCAAAGTGCAGAGGACATAGATATATAGAGGATTAGGCTCTGAGATGACGATATATCCGCTTTCGGAAGGAAAATAAGGCATAAGAATTGGAAAGACAGGAGAAAGAGAGTTCCAGAGTCTGGAGGTAGATGGGAAGGAGCAGTCGCTGCACCAACCAATCCTAAAGTCACAATAGCAGATAGCTTAATATCCACATTACAGTCACTTTTGAACATTCGTCTTACTACTTCAGCAAAGTACCACAATTCAGGGAGGGTAAATTCAGTTTAATGATGGCCAGGGCGTACCCCGCTCACGCGACGCACAGAGGAGCCCGACCTCTGTTGAAACTGGACGAGGGTTACCGCATCAATATGGACGGGTGCGGCTAAAGAAGCGAGTCCATACCCTGAGGATTGCTACTCTTAACATCGGTAGCATGACCGGTAGAGGAAGAGAAGTTGCGGATTTGATGGAGAGAAGGAAGATTAACATACTGTGTGTACAAGAGACAAGATGGAAAGGAAATAAAGCGCGAGATTTGGGTGGAGGCTACAAGTTGATATACAGTGGAGCGGATGAGAGAGGAAGAAATGGAGTGGGTGTGGTGCTAGACCCCCAAACCAAGGAGGAGCTGGTGGAGGTGGTGAGGAAAAGCAGCAGGATTTTGAGGATCAAGTTGGTATATGGTCAGGAAGCAATAAACGTGATCAGCGCATATGCCCCCCAAGTTGGGTGCGATGACGCAGAGAAGGAAACGTTCTGGCAAGAAATGGACGAAGTACAGAGGGCGGTCCCGCCGGGGGAGAGGTGTGTCGTGGGAGGCGACTTAAACGGGCATATAGGAAATGACAACGATGGAGTGAGACGAGTTCATGGAGGCAAAGGTACTGGAGTGAAAAACCAGGAAGGGGAGAGCGTGCTGGATTTTGCCATAGCATTTGACATGGCGATCCTGAACACGTTCTTCATGAAAAACAGTTACCGGACATACAGGAGTGGTCCCAGAGAGAGTCAAATCGACTTCCTCCTGTATCGAAGAGAAAACATCCGAGAAGTGGAAGACTGTAAAGTACTACAAGGAGAGAGTGTGGGAGCGCAGCACAGCCCAGTTGTGGCGAAGCTGGTTGTAAGGAGGCGAAGGACTGGAGTCGAGAGGGGAGAACCTAGGATCAAGTGGTGGAAACTCAAGGATGAGGTGGTGTGGCAGGAGTTCAAGAGGAAAGCACTACAAAGGATAGAAGAGGCAGAGGAGGTGGATCAGTGGTGGAAAAGGAACAGTGAAGTGATCAGGAGTACGGCAGAGGAAGTCCCCGGAAAGTCATCTGGAAAGAAGCCGAGAAACGGAAAAGAGTCTTGGTGGTGGTCCTCAAATTGCAAAGAGAAGATAGAAAAGAAGAAAGAGATGAAGAAAGCTTATGACAAGGAAAGAACAGAGGAGCGTAAAGCTATGTTGAAAGATGCAAATAAGGAGGCGAAGAGGGCTGTAGCACAGGCGCATGCAGCAGCACTGCAGGATATGTATGAGAACCTTGAAACAAAGGAGGGACAGAAGAGAATCTATAAGTTAGCAAAAGAAAGGAACAGATCGACAAAGGACCTAACATCAATAAAGCAAATCAAGGATAAGAACGGAAGAGTGCTTACTGACCCCGACATGATTAAAATGCGGTGGAGGGACTACTACGAAGAACTTCTAAATCAGGAAAATCCAAGAATACGAAGAGGTGAAGGAGTGGGAATGGAGGGAGAGGTAGACCCTGTGAGTGAGGCGGAAGTCAGAGAAGCGTTGAAGAAGATGAAAAATGGAAAGTCAGTAGGGCCAGACCAGATTCCTGCAGAGGTATGGAAGAGTTTGGGCAAAGAAGGGATACGGGTGCTGACAAAGTTCCTGAACATGGTGATGAAGGAAGAGACTATCCCGAACGAATGGAGAGATAGTATAATGGTACCGATTTTCAAAGAAAAGGGAGACATCCAGAGTTGCAACAACTATAGAGGAATTAAGCTAACATCTCACACTATGAAACTGCTGGAAAGAGTGTTGGATAAAAGGCTGAGGGAGGAGACAGAAGTTTGTAGTGAGCAGTTTGGTTTTATGAAAGGTCGAGGAACAATGGATGCAGTATTCGCAATGAGGCAGACAATGGAAAAATATAGAGATAAGCAAAGAGGGCTGTACATGGCGTTTATTGACCTGGAAAAAGCTTATGATCGGGTCCCGAGAAGCGAGGTGTGGAGGAGTATGAGGTCGAAGGGAGTGAAGGAGAAGTATGTCAAGATAGTTCAGGACATATACAGGGAAGCCACAACAAGTGTAAGAAGTACAGTTGGCACTACAGAGCCTTTTCAGGTGAAAGTTGGACTCCATCAGGGATCAGCTCTTAGCCCCTATCTATTTAACCTTCTCATGGATGTGATGGTGGAGGAAGTGACAAAGGAGGCACCATGGAGCATGCTCTTTGCAGACGATATTGTTTTGGTCTCCGAGAGCCGTGAAGAATTGCAAGAGAGGTTGGAGCTATGGAGGGGTTTGCTGGAGGATTACGGACTGAAGGTGAGCAGACAGAAAACGGAGTACCTGGAGTGCAATGTGACACAAGGAGGCGACCTGTTCATGCAAGACCACAAGCTCCCAAAGGCGGACGCCTTCAAATACCTCGGCTCCTACGTAACGAAGGATGGAGACCTAGAGAGAGAGATTGATCATAGGATCCAGGTAGCGTGGAACAGCTGGAAGAGAACATCAGGGGTGCTATGTGACAAGAAAATCAGTGCTAGAGTGAAAGGAAAAGTGTACAAGTCAGTTGTGAGACCAGCGTTGCTGTACGGAGCGGAGACGTGGCCGGTGAAAAAGGTTCAAGAAAGGAAGATAGATGTCGCAGAAATGAGAATGCTGAGGTGGATGTGTGGGGTGACGAGGGAGGACAGGATACGAAATGACCGGATCAGAGGTACAGTGAAGGTGGTGGAGGCGTCGGCGAAAGCGCAGGAGAGGAGATTACAGTGGTTCGGTCATGTGAAGAGGAGAGAAGAAGACTACGTGGGTGTGAGAGTGATGGAGATGGACGTGGAGGGCAGACGTAGACGAGGAAGACCTAAACTACGGTGGAAGGACCGACTGAAGGAGGATCTCAGAGAGAGACAGCTGGGGGAGGAGCAAGTGATGGACCGGAACCAGTGGAGACGACTAGTGAAGAGATGCGACCCCATATGAAAATGGGAACGCAAATAGAGGAAGAAGAAGATGCTTCTAACTGAATATTGAAACCATTTGTAGTACTTAAGTCTGAAGTGAGGCCATGTAATGTTTAAAAAGAAATTGCTGACACATGTCAGCAAAGGTAAGGTTACTTGCATATATGAGAACTATTCGTTTAAGAATATCGTTTAAGGCCACTTCAAATGTTTTAGTAGTAGTAGTTGTTGTTTGCTTACCAAGCTACTTAAACTATTGTTATAATGTTGTTGTCGAAAGTACTGGCAGCGTTAAATATGAAGAAAAAAATATAGATTGTTGATGGGTGGAACGGCATTATGAGCTAATGCCTGTGAATAGGCTTATCTCAAACAGAGAGTTCTAATCATGAGAAAATAAAAATAGCAATCATAAAATTTATCAATGTTTCCCATCAAAAATGTTCCTTTCTCATCGTCTGTTATATCTGCCTTCAGAGCGTTTCGGCAGCTCTTAACTATAACAATAACATCCTTTCGAGAAAAACGTATAAATAGCTTTCATATAGTACTTATAAACAACGATACCAATCTCGACAAAATTTTCGGACTTCTTTCTAAACAGTGTACCTTTTCGCGACTTCCGATATATCACAATTCTGACTCCTTGTGGATAGGTATTTTATAACTCAGATGTGTAAACATATTATAGTGTAGTCACCGTGGCTCAAGCGGTAGCGTCCACGACTTTGAGGCGTCAGGTCGAGGGTTCGCGCCCCATCACGGTCTGAGGTTAGCAAGGGCATGCACTCAGGGTAACGATTACATCTGCCAAAACAAGTCCTTCGCAAGAAGGCAACCATCCTAACCCTTGGTAGAAAAGGGAGTCCGTGACGTAAAACCGGAACATGTGTAAACATATTATTGGGGTATTTAAGTTTTTTGAGGCGGGATGATCTACCATACTTCAGGCACAATTTTACCTTGAGTTATTGTTTCGTTGGGAGGAGACTCTCCATACCCCATGCTTGAGGGATACTTACATTCCAATTTTACAATACATTTACCAATATAGACTCGTTATGCACTTTTCAAAAAAAAAAAAAAAAAAAAATCGGTGTCTCGAAATGGAAGGGACGTAGATTCCTTAATGACGGGATGAATGACGTAAAGTTAATAAAAGCTGAAAACCTGAGGTAATTACCAGCGGTTAACAAACGTCCAAGTATCGGTTGCACATGGGTCTGTCTGATGATTCTGTTCGAATGAAAGCTTTGGGTAAAGCCACGTTAAAACAAAGGGATGTTAACTGGCTAAAACAATATCTTAACCAAACCAGTTATATATATATATATATATATATATATATATATATATATATATATATATATATATATATATATATATATATATATATATATATATATATATATATATACATATATAAAATATATATATATATATATATATATATATATATATATATATATATATATATATATATATATATATATATATATATATATATATATATATATATATATATATATATATATATATATATATATATATATATATATATATATATATATATATATATATATATATATATATATATATATATATATATATATATATATATATATATATATATATATATATATATATATATATATATATATATATATATATATATATATATATATATTATATAAATATATTATATATATATATATATATATATATATATATATATATATATATATATATATATATATATATATATATATATATATATATATATATATATATATATATATATATATATATATATATATATATATATATATATATATATATATATATATATATATATATATATAATATATATATATATATATATATATATATATATATATATATATATATATATATATATATATATATATATATATATATATATATATATATATATATATATATATATATATATATATATATATAATATATATAAATATGTATATATAACATATATATTTTATATATATATTTTATATATATATATATATATATATATATATATATATATATATATATATATATATATATATATATATATATATATATATATATATATATATATATATATATATATATATATATATATATATATATATATATATATATATATATATAATATATATAAATATGTATATATAACATATATATTTTATATATATAATATATATATATATATATATATATATATATATATATATATATATATATATATATATATATATAAATATGTATATATAACATATATATTTTATATATATAATATATAATATATATATATATATATATATATATATATATATATATATATATATATATATATATATATATATATATATATACACATATATATATATATACACGAAATTTTTAACGAGAACTGGTCAACGGAGTTACAATTACAATCACTTGATACAAGAGGTCGTAGGGGGATATGAATACTTTTTTCCTTTTCTTTTATGGTTTTGACAGTGCTAAGAGATATTGCTTTGATATTTGTGAAGCTAAAAGGAGAGGTCACAGTTTGAGGCTTCAGAAGAAAAGTTCTATGCAGGATGTACGAAATCACTTTTTAAATTTAAAAATAGCTGATAACTGAGATTCCTTAAGTGAATAAACTCCATATGCTAATTGCATTTTGAGTCTTGAAGAAAGCTCTAATGAGTTCAAAAGCAGAAGTTACGGGCATGGGGTTCTTCAACATAAGCACAATTAGATAAATGGAACTAACTAAGCACTCCCACACACGCAGTCTAGAAATGGGACCGACCAGGAGACGGGGATTTATGAGCATAGAGCTCTTACCCGTAAGCACAATTAGGTAATTCCAATTGGGTTATTACACATACCGATCAGGAGACGAGGAGTTGTGAGGACAAACAAACAAACTTTATTTCCATTTCAATACAATGGGTATTCGTCAGCCGGGGCAAGCCCCAACTCCCCACTGTGGTGTCCAATCACAGCAGTTCCTGCCAATAAAAAGCTTAAACTCTCGGTCTTGGACGGGAACCGATCTTTCGACCTCGTGAATGCGAAGCCAGCGCGTTACCACTGTACTAGCCAACAGGACTCTTTTCCTTAAGCACAATTAGATAAATATAATTTGGTAAACACATATACATACAAGTACATACATACTTTGTTCCAGTTTTAAGTCACAGACTCCCTTTTCTACTAAGGGCTAGGACGGTTGCCTTCTTGCGAAAGACTTGTTTTGGCAGATGTAATCGTTACCCTGAGTGCATGTTCAAAGACATACCACAAACCTGGTGCCAGAAATACGCAATCTCAGTTATGGGGACAGGCTGAGGGAATTAGACTTACCTTCACTCGAAGCTAGAAGAAGGAGAGGGGAAATGGTGAGGGTTTTTAAATTCCTTCACGGTTATGACAGAGTGGATAAGGATCGATATTTTGATATGGCTGGCACTAGAACTAGAGGTCACAGATTGAAGCTTCATGTGAAAACGTCTTTGCAGGATGTAAGGAAGTACTGTACTTTTTTAGTGTAAGAGTAGTTGATGATTGGCATTCGCTAAGCGAGGAGGTAGTTAATGCTAACTTTATCCACAGTTTTAAGGACAAGGATGATATGTATCACTAAGTACAAAAATGGAACCGACCATGAGACGGGGAGTTACGAGCATGGGGCTCTTTCCCGTAAGCACAATTGGGTTATTACATACATACATACTATCCGAAGGGAGATTACAACAAAATTAAAGAGTGTTATGTAGTTATTGATAGAAGGACCTTATTTAATAATAAAAAAAATTACATGAAATGCACGAAATCTTTTGTGAGGAATATGGGAAAAGTCACTTGTTGCATACCTGTCACCAAAATAAAAGTTATTCATCCCAGAGAGAAATGATTCCATAATGAGTGTAAGAGAGCTAAGGAGTGGAGAGATAAATGCTGGAAAAGGTAAAGGAAGAAAAAATCATAAATGCTTTGATGACTTATAAAAGAGCAAAAACAGATTACCTAAGGCAAAGAGTAGACGCAGAGAGATTATCATTAATTTTTTTTTAATGATTGTGACACCAGGACGGGCCAAAAAATAATAAAATGACAGGGATATCACCAGGAAGGCTAAATAAAATCCCAAAAGTTTTTCACAGATTTATCAAAGGAAAACTGAAGATCTAAGTACAGGATTTAAAGTTAAAGAGGAGATGAATGAAGAGTTTTGCGAAAAATTGAACAAGGAGTTTCAATCAGTATTTACAGAAAATACTCCATACCCTCAGACTGCATATGTAGGAGTTCATAGGCAGTAAAAGAGAACATCTTTTCAGCCACAGAGGTATGCAGTGTTGATGGAATTAGATGCCCATAAAGCTACAGGTCCTGATGGTATATCCCCTTATGTACTTAAGAACTATACAAAACCAATATCGGTGGCACTATGCATCATATTTGAATAGTCGCTGGAATCTGGGGAGATTCCAAGATCCTGAAAACAAGCGAAGTGTTACCGATCTTCAAACAAGGCAAGGAAGGATACAGCTCTAAACTATAGACCTGTTTCCTTAACCAGCATAGTTTGCAAACTTTATGGAGAAACTATTGAGAAAACATGTCTCTCTTCACTTGGAATCCTTCAACTTTTTGTCAGTGAGACAACTTGGCTTCAGAGAAGGTAGATCAACAGTAACAAACTTATCATAATTTTATGATGTGGTAAGCCGGATCTCACAGGAAAGAGAAGGTTGGGGGGACTGTATATTCCTAGACTTCCAGAAGAAATATGATACGGTCCCACACGGGAGACTTATAA
This sequence comes from Halocaridina rubra, assembly GCA_037179515.1. NCBI lineage: Eukaryota > Metazoa > Arthropoda > Malacostraca > Decapoda > Atyidae > Halocaridina > Halocaridina rubra. Next base: position 65,385 of record JAXCGZ010005671.1, read on the forward strand.
AGAAGCTGCAAGTAATGGCGAGATTAGATGGAAATGTCTTGGAATTAATAAAAAAAAAACTTACTTAAAAGGAAGGAAACAGAGAGAGAGAGAGAGAGAGAGAGAGAGAGAGAGAGAGGAGAGAGAGAGAGAGAGAGAGAGAGAGAGAGAGAGAGAGAGAGAGAGAGAGAGAGAGAGAGAGAGAGAGAGAGAGAGACTCAATTTTCCTTAAGACTACCCATTGATTGCTTTCTTTAATACATTCTTTATAGAAAACGTGTACATATGGGCCTTTATTATCACCATCTCTTAACACAACACATACACTGGATGTAAAGGCCTTTTCTACATACAGCCTTAAGCACACCACCCTTCCATCTAATTCTTGGCCATGCTCATTATTTAACACCTGCCCTACAATTCCCTCTATACTTTTATCATATTATTTATACTTCTTGATGTTCGACATCTCTCTAAAAAGTTAACTTCACACTCTTTGCAGATACAGTATATTTCTCTATTATTTCCTCCGAAATACTTTAACACCATCACATCAACTTTTTGTTCTCAAGCTCATTTCAGTCAAGCACCATCATATAGTACTGAAGCAATTATTATTCTATTATACATTACAATCTTTGTCATAAAGTGTCCAGGAAGAATACATTCACAAGGAAATGTAAAACTTGTGGAAGATTAGAGTGCAATTTACAAAACCCATACCACTATTTTCTAATCAAGAGAAAAACATTTTTTCCGTTTAAATTTAATAAAAAAAAAATTAACACAAAATGTTGAGATAAGTTTAAAACAAAGTAACAAGGATATTGGTGTCCATAACAGACACAGTATTCAGGCTGACCATAATAATGAATGTACATTTGAACATAAGTAAAAACTAGAATCCAATATAGAGGAGGATAACAAAGTACGTTGAAATAAGTTTAAAACAAAGTAATAAGGATATTGGTGTCCATAACAGATACAGTATTCAGGCTGACCATAATAATGAATGTACATTTGAACATAAGTAAAAAATATAATTCAATATACAGGAGGATAACAGAGTCTAGCTTTCAAAAATAAGATGTCTACTATTGCCAAGTATTTCTCTAATAGCACCAAACAAAACTAAAATTTGGGATGCATGTGTTAAATATTTAGACAAAGAGAGCTCTAGTAAAGGCTGATTCATATTAATGTTTCTTAATGTATCTGCTCATTCACCGGTTTTGTACAGACATGTTATATTGCATCCACAGGAATTGCAGTAGCTAGGAATACAATATTACATAATATTTTGCATTGGTCCTCCAAACTGTAGTAAAAACAATGTCCATGTTTCCAAATAATAAAAAGTAATCTTTGATCTTTTTACATATGATGCAATTATTGTATATAAAAACAAGTAAATAAAAATATAAAAAACTTATCTTCTTAAAAGACACAAATACCAATCATATTGTAAAATTACATATACTGTATAAATATACATAAAAAAATAAATAAAATGCTTTTCTACTTAAATACCAATCACAACACAAGAAAACGGTATGAGCCTTAGATACACATAGCTATCATATACTGTATTACCAAGCAAGATCCTATTTTATATATATATATATATATATATATATATATATATATATATATATATATATATATATATATATATATATATATATATATATATATATATATATATATATATATATATATATATATATATATATATATATATATATATATATAATTATATATATATGAGAGAGAGAGAGAGAGAGAGAGAGAGAGAGAGAGAGAGAGAGAGAGAGAGAGAGAGAGAGAGAGAGAGAGAGAGAGAGAGAGAGAGAGAGAGAGAGAGACTAAAAATATTTATCATGCCTGAACCTCGTGATAATACCTTAGTATCGAACCTATTAAATACGAGTAAATCCTTGTAAGTACCATCCTTACAATTTAAAGGAAAAAAAATGGAAACCTTTCAATATAAGGATATAATGATTCATTTAGATCAAAGCGGTTGCAATCCATAAAAAATCATTTCCTTTAGTTTTGAAATACTGTTAGTGGAATAAATTTCAAGAAATAACAAAACACGAAACTGCAGGCAGATGAAAATGAGAGTAAATATATTAGAAAACAACTGGTTGTCTCTTTTGAACGTTGTGAGGGAGTTTAAAACAATCTGAATGTTTAAAGACACATCTGTCTATGAACAAACGCAAGGGTTTGAACAGCAAGAGGGATTAAATTTTTTCCTAATATTAAAAGTTCACACAGCTAGATATTACCTTGAGGATATTTACTTTTATCCCTAATATTAAAAGCCTTCTTCAAACAGCTAGATATATCCTTAAGAATATTTACTTATATTTTGTGCAATATATCTTACATTTAATGGATAGTGGAAGACAGATATACCTTTGGATCCAGAAGAATTTATAAACTTTTATAAGTTTCACATGTACTTGATAGAATAGAATGGAAAGTTAATTGGCAGTAACTTGGTCCTAATATATGATAAGGATTAAAAAGTGTACTGCTAAGCAGTTCCAAATTTGAAATACTGACATATTTTTGATTTATTGAAAATACATCTATTTAGCTTAATATGTTGCTTTAAATACTTTACCCTTTTGAAAGCTTTCCCACATCCTTTGCAAATGATGCGGTCATCTAATGTCGTAGCATTGGATCTGTTTAACTGAATTTGCTCTTGACAGTCCTGTTTGTGTTTATATTTCAAAGATGCGTCTGCTCTCATGGATTCATCTTTATTTTTGAACTTCAATTTGCGTTTATATGGCTGATTACTTATTGGAGCAAGTTTTATCACTCGGCCATGTGATTTGGAGATGTGCATTTTGAACGAATATAAGTCTTCAAATTTCAAGCAACATACTGGGCATGTCACTTTTCCTTTCTTCATGAAGGATGATGAAAGCATTTGACAGCGATGCAAGACTAAATGTTTCCTCAACATTCCAATAGTACTGAACACCGACTTGCACCATTTACATACAATTCTCAATGAAGGATTTGGCTTTTTTACATAATCACACATCAAAGACCTATGAGCATGTGCATTTGAGTCAAGATGGTTAGAAATGGATAACTGTTGTAATTTCTTTATGCAATGAGAAAAATTTACTTCTCTGTCTTGTTGCAGAGACTTTCGAATGCCCTTACAACGAAGAAGTCCTATGTGTTTCTTAAAGGAGCCCACATTACTAAACTTTCGATTACACAATTTACATGCAAAACCAGATAAAATAATATTATCCTTACAGCTACCTTTCTTTTCATAATTTTTAATACACTTAAACAATTTGAAAGATTCACAATCTGTAGGTTTCTCATCCTCCCCAAAGCCTTTACCCCGTCTCATCATACATGTTTCCCAATGCTTTATAAGGCTCTCAGGTAGGCTAAAAGAGCACTTGCATAAAATACAATTAAGGGGTCTTTCACAATGAACAACACTAAAGTGCATTTGGAGATCGATCAATGAATCAAAAATCTTGTTGCATACAAAACACGTGACTTTTTTCTGAAGGTGAATGGCTCTTTTATAGCCACTACATTCCCACATATGATGCTCCAAGTTTTTTTTCTCACTGAACCAAGATTCACATGCACCACATTGAATTTTTGTATGATTACCTTTCTCTTTTAAATTAGAATTATATAAAGGATCACAAGATGAAAGTTTCTTGTGTTTTGATATTTTATCAGAATCTACCACTAAGCCATCTGAGATATTCTTATGGTTTTTAAATTTGTCTACTACCCCCCTATATATTTCATCACTGTCAAATAACTTAGATATTTTGCATTCCTTCCTCTTACATATCACATCATAATTAGCAAAAGCAGAAAAATTTATGACTGACTGCCTATCAAAAATCTTCTCTTCCGATGATGGACGTTCGTGTGAAGAATTCTGATTAGATACGATTCCACTATCTGTTAGACCTCCTTCACAGTCACTGAATATTTCAAGACTGGACTGACAAGTACTGGAGACATATTGGTCAAGCTTACTATGATCAAGGGCTTTGCTATTCACATCATCATGGGATATATGAAAAAGTGAATCCTGACCTTCATTGGGGGACTTATCTAAGATTCTGTAAATCTGAGCATTATCAAGTTGAAGTATGACTTCCTGATTATCAGTTTCTTCCCTGCTTTTTAATAATCTACCATTATTTTCATCATATTTATCGTCAAGAATTTTGTCGGTACTCAAGAACTTGTAACCTTCAGCTTTCAAGGAGTTCAAGAATAAATTTCCATCCACATACATACCAAAACTGTAAGGCTCGCATACAGTTAAATCCTCATCAGATAAAGGCTTCAAGTTAAATCTATTACATTCATCCAAGTGACGTGAAGTAACATTATTTTGAATATCAGTCTTCTTATCACATAAGACAATACCTTCAGACTTTATTTCCCCCGGCACTGCTGCCGCCAGAACTGGATATGTTAACTTTCTTTCTTGTTCTCCTATTGAATGGCAGCATTTATCAATTTTTCGTTGCGCTGAACCAGTTGTCACTTTAATAACGATTGGTGGTTCATCAGAAGAATATGATGTTGGTTTCATGATGACTGTAGGTAATATAGCTGCACGTGAATCTTCGAAACAATCAGCTCAACAAGAATATCTGCTGAAGCATGCATAGATTAATTATAATAAAAAAAGTAATAAAGATAAACATTCTAGATCATTTTCTGCAAAAACTTGAAAACAGCTGTTATTATTACTAGGGTTCCTTATATTAACTATGAAACTATATTGTTCTGAATATTATTTACTCACATTTCTATACAGAATTCTTAAACTGCATTTTTAATAACCTTAAAGAGTTGGAAAGAAAAATTCTACCACTTGAGTTTTTTTTGTACACGCTTATGTACATTTTTGGTGGAAACTATTATCAATCCTAAAGCCAACCATTAATATCATTATATATATTTTACTGTGCTCGAGTCAGTGTACCTGTAATTATCTAAATATGCTCATAAAACTATCCTCATGCTCGAAGCCAGCTTGCCGTTATAAATATTAACTTATATATTTTCTTAAAACTTTGAAAGTACATAGACTTTATCCAAGCTTAGCAAATTCCTAGCATTGATTATTAGCCTACTATAAAGTTTTCTTGAAACTGCAAACTGCAACCTTTAATATTAGAGCCACCAATATCAAAGTATTGCTCCATATCAACTTTGTAAAATCATGGAGGATTTTAATATACACAATTACCATACATCTCTTTTTCTTCTGCCTTGAATTGGTAATATACACCTTCAACCTTTGCTCCATAACCAAGATATTGTATATCTATTACCAGCTTTGTAGCTTATCTCTGAACCTCTCCAGCTCGATAATGTATTTTCAAGTGTGGATTCCAGATTGTATCTGCTTCCCTTACTATACCATTTATATGCATATCTGAGGTAAACCAGACTGCAAAAGGCTCTAGAGTTCTTTCACTTTCAGATTCTTTAAGTTCATCTTTTGATATTGAATACCAAAACATGGGGCATAATGCAACCTTGCCCAATATAATTACTTTAGAATTTGTAATACTGAACCTCGTAACACCACTTATCTGACCCATTCTCTACTGTATCAATGAAGGAAATAAATGGTCAAAGAATAAGCTTTAAAGCTGGAAAGGGCAGATGGAAGCTTTACTGAGACAGATGAAAAGATATGCAAATAATTGAACAAGGAGTTTCAAGTCATTTACTGTAAAGAATACTTTTCCCCTTTCATATTGCAAAGCGGAGAGAACATGGGTCAGAATAAGTGACAATCGTCTTTTCAAATTCTGAAGTATACAAAGAGCTGATGGATTTTGATGTTCATAAAGCTACTGGACCTAACGAAATATCCCCCTTATGTACATAAGATATGTGATGATCCATTATCTGTAGCACTATGCATCATATTTGAGACGTCACTAGAATCTGGATAGGCTCCAAGATGCTGGAGACAAACGAACATGGTACCAATCTTCAAAAATAGGAGTCACAGCTCAAAACTTTAGTCTGTTTCAATAACTGCAATTCTCCTCACTTGACGTACTTCACATTTCTGACATTGACATAGCATGGCTTCAGAGGAATTAAGTACTGTATATGCTAAAAAATATATGACTAGAATATCATGGGGTGAGCCTAATCTTACATGAGAGGCCTGGGAAGATTGTAGGCTATATTCTTATATTTTTAGAAGGCAGTTGATACAGTCCAGCATTGGAGAGGAATGTAGCAGAGGGTCAGAGTAAGAAATGCATTGTTTGACTGGAGAAATGTTAGCAGTGGGGCTTCACAGACACCAGTTTTAGGACCATTTCTGCTCCTTTTATACGTAAATGATCTGTTAAGTCTGTAATTGCATTTTTAAATATACTGTAGTGTATTTGCAGAGGTGTAGAGATTGCAAAGAGAGTAAAAGACAAAACTAGTTTTGAGAGAACTTCAGGAAGACCTTAATAGTTTGCATGAGTGGTCAGACAAGTGATTAATGGGACTCAATACTTCAATATGTGCAAGAGGAAAAAAATTTGGGTATGCAACAGCAGGTGAGGAACTTCAAGGAATTATGAATGTATTAGCAGATTTGTCTCTAGAAATGTATAAGACTGGTGTAGCAAAGACAGCATATGCTCTTCTAGCAAACATAGGGGCAGCCTTCAGACAAATGGACAAAAAAAATTTCAGAAATAATTATATGACCACGTGAGACTAGCTTGAATGCGTAGCAACGTTTTGAAATCAACATTGACAAAACATATAAATAAACTGAAGAAATTTCGAAGACATGCTACGAAAGTGGTGACAGATACATAGTCTCAGTTACAAAAAAATGCAGAAAGAGGATCCAATAAGTCTTAAGTGACATCTCCAATGCCCAAGAGGAACATCTTTCCCTCCAAACGTTCTTCCCACTACAGCTCATGGACCAGGGCGTTATTTTCAATTCAGTCAAGTTTGATTACGAAATTAAAACACTTGTTTAATATATGGAGCACTCACTGCGAAAGTACTAGAGGAGCTGAAACATAAATGATGAGGTGAAGACTATCACAACAGCCTGGAATAATGCGACTTGAAAAGGATCTGGTAAAAGTAAACTCCACATCTTGTTCCATAATTTCCAGTGTTAGCAATCACTGACGAATAATTTGAAAAGCTGCGAGTTATATCGGACAAGAACAGGATGAACTGACTAGCTCACATAGTGAAGAGCTATTCACTACCAATCATTTCAAGCTTACATCGGATAAAAAAATTACAAGTTTAAATTTCCAATTGAGCAGTAATGAGGCTTCCTTGACTAACAAAAATATACAGGGTAGAAAATAGAAACTAAACATATTTCACTAGTCAGATTTACAATGAAATAAAAATCAACAGAAAGGCAGCCTATCACAGAGCCTACTTCCTGGAGAAAAATCATTGTCTTTTTTTGTGTCTACCTCATCTACCACAACATCCATCCCCAAATCTCTAGCATTCGACATAAACTTGCGTGTAAAGTACAACAATAAAGATGGTCTAACTACTGTGAAGTGCTTAAAAAAAAATATCACTTGTTTCAGGTTAAAAATAAGTTAAATAAATAATTAATCAAAAAATAGTGAAAAGCTAAGTTCTTTTGTTTTAATGTCAACAAATTAAATTTATGTAACTGTAATCGAGTTTTGAAAAGCGAATTATACACGGAATAAGCCATTCACTAAATGTTGCAGCCTTTTCCTATGGTCAAGGTATTAACCTTCTCATATATAACTTTTCGCCTTTGGTTGCTTTGGGTGAGTACAGTTCTACTTAATTTGTTAATATAAAGCAATAAATACAAGATATTGCAATATAGCTTTTTTATTATAAACCTACTACCATGTACATACTGCACTGTGCATTCACCATATGGCACGTAAAAGTATACAGATTGTAAAGGGCATATAAATACTGTGCTGTGCTTAAGGTATAATTATTAAAATATTATACAGTGATTCTAATCTTTTGCCATATTGCTCTAAATCATTAAGATGAAACTTGCTGATAAGCGTGCAAAGATATTTATCAACCATAGTAATCAACATTAATACAATCAGGAAAAATTCTTAAAATTGTTGGATATATAAGTACAGTGACTGATCTCTTAAAAAAATTTCCCTCTCACTTCAGCAACAGTAAATATTGAATAAGATGTCTCCTTAACAGATTGTTGGAGAATATATACTTCACAATTTGGAAGGGGAACGATGTTTCTGTTCTCCTTGCAGTTTGCAGAAGCAACTTAATGAATTAACTCTTTCTTTCAGTGGCAAAGAGAAGCAATAATTTCTTGGCGATCCATAACTGATTGTAATCAAGATAGAATATATACTAAAGATGCAACAATTACTGTGAGCTGTTTCCTACAGCTATATTATAATTTATACTCCATTTCTATAGCTATCAAAAGCGTAGCCCATGAAACCCCAATTGGGAGCCGTTCCTGAATCCTAATGGGATCTTGCCAGCCCTGGGACTAAGAACACGCAATGAGGTCTTCAAAAACTGGTCAAAAACTCGAAAATTTATCCCCTATAAGGATCGGATTGGTATAATAAATGCCTTTCCTAAAGAGGGATCTCTGGGGTTCATGCACATTTAACTTACGAATTGTGCAAATTACGTCTATAAATACTACGATACCACTGGAGAATTATTTATCTTATCTTTCATTGCAAGCTAACCTAACAAGACTAACCTAATCAGGCTGTGTGGCACTGAAAGATATACTAACTATTAAGAGGCAGAAATCACTTTCTAATGTCTCCAAAACTACAGTACCCTACATTTCACTCCTACTTTGTGTGCATATTCTTAATTAAATATTACGTAGTAAACTGCCAGAGCAAAAAAAAGTGATGACACAGATCTCATGTTTTGCTGTTTTATATGTCACTATTAATCCCATTTCGAAAGGTGGTGGATACAAACAGGTTGAAGCTTGGGGGATAAAGGATGGATGTCCTTCCTATTACCCCAGAGTGATAATGACTATAAGTACGTAACTTCCCAATTCTGGCGCCCTTCTACAGAGGTTCCACTCATCTTTAACAAAAAAAATTACTCACTTTAGTTAATTCTACTTGATGATTTGAGTTACAAACATGATTCCTCTCGAATATGCGATCTACATTTAAAAATGTGATCAAAACTGTGGACATATTCTAAAGTACAGTACTTGATATTCTTTCTCGAGTAGGAGCTAATCCCCCCCCCCCCCAGTAATATTCACTTCACGAGTAAGGTTGGCAAAATTTTATATAAATCCATTTACTTAGCTGCTATTTATAAAGAGTATTCATTAACATGTAGATCACATACTTGGGTACATTCATGGATGAGTAGATCACATTCCCCACATTCTGGAAAGCACCACTTATTTTATATGATTTTTAACATTATGAATTATCATGACTTTAATATAGTGACATAAAGCTATCTGGGTATGAGATATCTCTATAATCACAGGCAAAAGCTTGTAAAAAAATCATCTCTGTGCAGCTATGCTGATGAAGGATATAGATGTAAAAATACATTCATAGTTCCTTTGTAAGTCATAACTGCTACTCCACTAGGGATATATTAGATCTTGTAAGGAAGAGTAACCCCAAGGTGTTTTAAGGTTATCAAAATATTCATGGCAAGTCACCTAACCGAACCTAACCTAATCCAGCAATTAACAAAGTTAAGCTTACATGGGGTTCTAGGGGTTACTCAACTTTATAAGTTCTGATTCATTTTGTTTGAAATAACTAAATTCATGAAGAACAGTATGTATATAACATTTTAAGTTTTCTAAAGTTAATTCACCGTAATACTTGAAATCGAAGTCAAGGTGTCCGCATAAATTTATGAAATATAACTTGGATTCGGTAGAATGGGTCCTGGTGTTACCAAAATATATATATGCTTACTTTCAAACAAGCTCAAGGGGGGGGGGGGAAATTGGTTAGAAAATGAATTAATAATTGAAATTATTGTTCTTAGTTGCTTTACACGTTTTTTCAGTGTTTTGAATATTCATTTCACTCGCTGGGGAGTGAATGTATGCATTTAACCACAAACTAGAAGAAAAAAAGGGAGTTGTAGGTCTAATTCGACTTCTACTAGTTTAAAATATATTGCACCTCCCAACGAAGTACTCCAATATACCTAAAGCAGCAATAAGCTACTTTAAAATGAAACCAAACCTCAGATTGCATTACCAACGCAAGTTTGGTTTCCAAATGACAATGACTACAAAAAAAAACGTTCGTTTTAGGCTATGAATACGTACAGGAGGCCGATTTTCAAATGAACTAGGCCTAATTGTAAACAGTTTGGCTAAGTTATTAATTTTGTTGAATTAATTCTGCTTACATAATTACGTAATCATTCTGCATATTCAACTATTTAGAAGGAAAAACCTTTCCAGATGACTAGCTCTTGGCTTGAAATTTTCCGGTAATTTAACATCAGTGCCATGGCGTGACTAAATCGATAATAAGCCTCTAACTACCTCTTGATAAAACTTTTGTATGTTAAAAACCGAAAAGCAAGAACAATATATCGAACCATGGAAAAGTATATATGATCATACCTAAGCTCAGTGCTCCTCAATGGACGAAACGCAGATGAAACATGTGACCAGAAATGACGCGGGAAAAGTGATGTAGATCTGCTTCTCTCCACTTCAAACTCTCAAGTGATGTGTGGAGTGACTGAGTCGTAGTATTTGGAAGTCACTTGGTATGGGTTCAGGTTATTTTTCTCATAAACATTTCTTTATATTTTTCTCTCTACATTATCTTTTTTGGAACACCTACAGTTTTGCGGGCCATACCAATGTTCAAAATTTACCCATAGATGGAGCTAGGCTCTAACTAGAGAACTGGCGGATGAATACACAACAAAAATTGGCGACAATAGGCATACGAAACAATTTTTTACTATCCTAACTAAAAATGCTTACCTAACCTCTTAGCCAGGGGAGCTTCGCCCCCCCCCTGGAACCCCCCCCATCATACAGGTTAAGGTCGAACTACTTACTTGAGCGGAGGGGTGAGGTAGGAGGGCTTAGGTCGTTGAGCGGCTTGGTCCGCAAAACTGTATACTACCCTCTTTTTTCCAAGATTTTTTTTTTTAATATTTACGAAGACATTTCTTAACTTTAATTAATTCTGCATTAATCTATATAATATATGTTTCAAGTACTGAGTGTATCCGTTTCAAAAGTAGCTGCTATTTATTATTATTATTATTATTATTATTATTATTAACAACAACATCAATAATAATAATAATAATAATAATAATAATAATAATAATAATAATAATAATAATAATATAACCGCTTAATTTATTTCGAAATTTTCACATTTTCAGCAAGCGTGAGTTCCAATTATCAATTAGAATGTATCTATTGATAAAAATGTTCTCAGCCGGACTTCTCTTAAGTTAACATACATACATATACCTTGGCTGTTTCCCCCTTTAATTGGGGGGTAGCCGACATCAAGAAAGGAAAGTTTGGGGAGAAGTTATTCTCCCCTCTACTCCCCTTCTTCTTTGACGTCTCGCAGGAGGTTGATACAAGGGGGGGGGGATTCCTAGTCCCCCGCCCCGTCCACTTTTAGTCGCCTTTTACGACACGCAGGGAATACGGTGAGGCTATTCTTTGATATTGTGCCCGCCCCACAGGGCACTCTTAAGTTAAACTATAAGAAATCCCCGTTTTCACCGCCAGGTATTAATATAGTTATTGTATATATGTCCTGATAATCTCTTTTTCTGGCGTTTCGGCTGCAAGAATTTCATCGGACAACTTATGAAATGCAATTTCAACATTACTAACATGACCAGTTCCAGTTTTACGTCACGGACTCCCTTATCAACCAAGGGCTAGGACGGTTGCCTTCTTGCGAAGGACTTGTTTTGGCAGATGTAATCCTTACGCTGAGTGCATGCCTTTGTTAACCTCAGACCGTGGCGGGGCGCGAACCCTCGACCTGACGCCTCAGAGTTGGAGACGCTACCGACTGAGCCACGGCGACTACATTACAAACATGACCATATCACCTATCTTCCTTCTTACTTAGAGTGATGGTCTAACTCCATCAGTCGCTCCTCATAGCTATGCTTTCCCATTTTTTGAAACCAACTTCATGGTCTATCTTTGAAGTGAGTTCACATGACTTATGAAGCCTCAAGACCAGTAGAGTATAGCAAAGTTCACCCACAGTCCTTAGGTACAGTTTCTTCTTTATGTTTTATGCATTTTCCATGATTATCACTGCCAAAGATATAGTAAAGAAAAAATGATGGACTAATTCTTTGCATGAACGCACAAAATTAGCATAGAGCAAGTGTACTGAAGACAACGTTTGCATTTAATAGTGTACTTAGTTTAGAAAACAAGTAAAGAGATAAATTAACCGATATATATATATATATATATATATATATATATATATATATATATATATATATATATATATATATATATATATATATATATATATATATATATATATATATATGTGTGTGTGTGTGTGTGTGTGTGTGTTCTCCAGTTGGCCAATCATGAGGAGTGCCCTCTTGACAGCACTGAGGTGCGATTGCTCCAGTTTATTCACTTGTCTTAACAACTTTAGGTGCTCTGCCTCCAGTTGCTTAATCATGAGATGCGTTATATATATATATATATATATATATATATATATATATATATATATATATATATATATATATATATATATATATATATATATATATATATATATATATATATATATATATATATATATAGATAGATAGATAGATAGATAGATAAATAGAGAGAGAGAGAAGTTGACCGTAAGAAATGGTTCCATTTGATTTCAGACCTCTCTTCTTGCCTCATGGATAAGTCAGCTTAAACCATTCTTCTTCTTCTTCTTCATCTACATCTTTTTCCCACTTTTATGTGGGGTCGATGTGTCTGGCCAGTACAGATCTTTCTCTTTTTCCCACTTATGTGGGCTCGAGTTATCTGTACTGGCCAGATTATGGTTTTGGCAAAAGTTTTATGGCCGGATGCCCTTCCTGCCGCCAACCCTCCCCATTTACCCGGGCTTGGGACCGGCACCAAGTGGAGGCTGGCTTGCCCCCCTCAGTGGCTGGGTTTGTCGCATAGGGAACGCTAGGCCCCGAGAAAATCTCGGTTGCCCGCCGCCTGCCCGCCAGGAGCAGGAACGGCACACGCTCCGCGACCGGTACTGTTGTGGATAGCATCTTACAAGCTCATTTCATCCTATTGCAGCTCTGCCCTTGGCGACACTGCCCGATAGGCTGCGTTCCCATTTCCTCTCGACTGCTATCTATGGGTTTTGGCAAAAGGGTTTTACAGCCGGATGCCTTTCCTGACGCCAACCCTCCCCATTTTTCCGGGCTTGGGACCGGCACTGGGCTGCTATTTCTAGCAACCCAGAGGCTGGGTTAAGTCAGCTTAAACCATTATGATCTAATAAATACTTAACAGACTATGTTTGCTAAACTAGGCCATTCATTTTGAAACGACGATTGGCTGGTAAGAAGTCGACTGAGTCCTATCTCTCTCTCCCTCTAGCATGCGTATTATTATTATTATTATTATTATTATTATTATTATTATTATTATTGTTGTTGTTGTTGTTGTTGGTGGCGGTGTTCTTGTTGCTATAGTAATAATTCTGTAATGATGAATAGTAATAGCATAATAAATACAGCACAGCACTGTGCTGTCAGTGTATTAGACATACACATACACGCACTCACATATCTTATGCATTACTGTATTATTATTTTATTGTAATTCTTATTATTATTATTATCTCATAAATACTTAAAAGTCTGTTTGCTGGAATCAGGCCATTCATGTTGAAATGACGGTTGGCTGGTAAGAAGTCGCCTAAGCTCTCTCTCTCTCTCTCTCTCTCTCTCTCTCTCTCTCTCTCTCTCTCTCTCTCTCTCTCTCTCTCTCTCTCTCTCACTCTTATGTATGCATTATTATTATTATACTTATTATTGTTGGTTATATCAATAATACTGTAATGAATAATAATAGTATACTAAATACAGCACAGCATTGTGTTGCACACTCAGACACATGCAAACACGCATATATCTTATGTATTTCTGCATTATTATTATTATTATTATTATTATTATTATTATTATTATTATTATTATTATTATTATTATTATTATTATTATTATTATTTAATAAATACTACACCTAAAGGGGCTATTGGACTTAAATACGACTGTCCAGGACAGTTCGATGTTAAGTCTTCCTTCAGTTACGGTTCTCTTTCTATGCCTACATCAACACCGAATATTCTTGGATACTCGTTGCACATCATCCCTTCACATCTGACAAGTCACAATACACTCCCGATCTCTGGTTCTCTCTATGTTTTCTTCGTACCCAGGCCTGATGAGGATAAATTTTTTTTTTTGGGGGGGCCCGTCCTGGTGGCACAATCATAAACTAAACTTAATAGACACTGTAGGCCAATTATTTTTGAAACGACGGTTGGTTGTAAGAAATCGCCTGAATTTCTTTTATTTTTCTCTCTCATATTATATGTATTATTATTATTATTATTATTATTATTATTATTATTATTATTATTATTATTATTATTATTATTATTATTATTACTGTTTTTGTTGTGAGACATTCAACTGAAGCCAACGCAAAGAACTGGTCATTCACACACTCTTCCTCTTTCATACGTATTATTATTATCATTAGTGCCGTTATTAATGAGACGATAGCACAAATAGGTTTTCATCTCTTTCCCATATGTACACACATCATTTGTATCTCTGGTTGTTCGTAGGTAGAGGGCCGTCTGTGTGTATATATATATATATATATATATATATATATATATATATATATATATATATATATATATATATATATATATATATATATATATATATATATATATATACATATATATATATATATATATATATATATATATATATATATATATATATATATATATATATATATATATATATATATATATATATATAATTATTATTATTATTATTATTATTATTATTATCATTATCCACGAAAACGTTTTGAACATCAGGGAGTTGAACTTACAAAATTCTTGCTATATTAACCGACAGCTCTTCAACAGCTAAAAATATGTCTTCGATTGCAAGTTGTTGGGTCAAATAGTCTTGCAATAATTTTTTTTACTTTCTTCAACAATCCTCCTATGGTAACTACTACTACTACTACATCCATAATCTGCCTGTGTATCTGGTAGTTTTCAACACTTTAAATAGTATTTATTACAGAGTTTTGAACCCAGTTATTGTGATTAAAAAATGCTGACATAAATTGCTCCTGGATGAAAAATATGTAAAATGCATATGCAGTGCATAACATTAAAAACATGTATAAAATTAATTCAACTATCTTATGCTTTGCGCTTAGACTTCACAAAATGTGTGTGATTTGACTAAATTGTTTTTCTTGAATAAAAGGTACGTAAACTCCGTAAAATATTTCCTGCTGGCATACTCATGAAAATTCCTTTGCTCATAGCTTAAAAGCTCTACTTTACAGCATGAGACCTTTAGTTATGTAAAACAAAGAAGAATTGCGATGCTCCTCATTAGAGCACGGTGCTGCTCTTTTGAGAGAGATATAGTTTACGTTAAGGGGATCAACTGAAGAATCTCCACCCCGAGTGCCTGGCGTAAAAATTTCAGAGAGAAACAAGAGATGGGAAGTGTTGTGACATGTCAGATGGGAAGGGCTGAAGGGATGTGTTAGGTTAGGTTTGGTTAGGTCTGTCTGTTTATCTACCTTGGAATATATTGATGGATCCCCCTGGGTGGGTCTGGGGGGAGATTCTTCAATTGATCCTTGAATTCTTAACATTATCAATCAAAGACATAGCAAAATAAAGCAAATTATAAGTAAACAGAGAATCTTTGACGTCTACAATGTCTTAGATAAAGGTAAACACACCAGTCAACTCGTAATAGATATCTCGCCTCTAATTCGTAATTAATATCTCGCCTCATTACAGATTTTCATATAACACCATATATATTTGACAAATACAACCTAACCTAACTTAACAATCTGGTTTTTAATAGCGCAAAGGTATCTGACCCAACACGACACCACCACAGGCCCCATGTGTGATCAACTGAAAAATCTCCCCCTACCTCAGAGCAACTGAAGAATCTCACCCCTGGGTGGGAGATTCTCCAGTTGATTCCTTTTAGGATTTCATTCAAAAATTTTCTAGTCAAACTGCATTTACAACTAGTTAGGTCAGTAAGCGTGTTTTGCGTCACGGACTCCCTTTTCTACCAAGGGCTAGGACGGTTGCCTTCTTGCAAAGGACTTGTTTTGGCAGATGTAATCGTTACCCTGAGTGCATGCCCTTGCTAACCTCAGACCGTGGAGGGGCGCGAACCCTCGACCTGACGCCTCAAAGTCGCGGACGTTACCGTCTGAGCCACGGTGAATACACAACTAGTTAGGTCAGTGCAGTAAAGTAATGTAATTCCAAAAAACATCATATGATCATTTTTGTAAATAACCCAAAATATTTCAACGTTTCTTTACTCTGCAGAGCATAAGCTTGGCTCCAGTTTTAAGGACATTTTCTTTATTCATTTATTTCCTTCCAACAGAATGGGCACTACTGACTATATCGACTCAAGAGCTAGAATGGTTATATCACGTCACAGACCCTAAACTTGTAACTGTGTACTCTATGAACCTGTTGGGTAAGTAAGAATACTATACCCTGAACACCACTACCCTCTTATTTTAATTCCCAAAGATGTTCTAGCAAAGAAGCGCTATGCGACCCATCTAAGGAAGCAGAACTTGGGTCTTACCAAAGAGTGGGGGTAATAGTAAAATTACCATCATGGAGATAATTTATTGAAATTTTACCTAGGCCTCAGAAATAGGCCTAAGATGTAACTTTTCTTAGCCAATACTTACTAAATTCATGGAACTTTCATATTATCAGATATGTCCACTGGAGTCAATCAGTATCCCGACAAAAAGTCCAATAAATAAGTGTATACGTACTCGTTGGCATGTATGGCCCTGAAAATGGCAATATTGATAAGCATAAAACATCTAAGTAGTGTCATGTTTTCCTTTATCGGACTCCACTGCAATAAAGAAATCATTCTTACAATTTTTATCTGTGTAACATACTGGTGAAAATTATGAAGATAATTTGTAATCATATTTACACAATTTAACTAGTTAAATTTAATACTGACATAATAAAGTATATATATATATATATATATATATATATATATATATATATATATATATATATATATATATATATATTTCACGAGAAACATGGGAATATCGTAAATGTGTGATTGTTTATGGCTATGTACGGAAATTGAAAGAAATTTTGAGATCCTCTGTACTCTCAAGCGTATTACTTATCTTCAGAGGAATCTGATTTGCACAAACGGATGAGGCGATATATATATATATATATATATATATATATATATATATATATATATATATATATATATATATATATATACAAAAAACAGGAGAAAACAGGAAATTAGCAACCCATCAAAGGAAAGCATGTGCTTGACCATACCACAACATGTTTTTTTGCCGTGTTGAATGTGTGAAACGAGGTAAATTAGATACTGTCATTGGTGGGAGGAAACGGTAATATATTAAATTGCTAAAAATTGTAGCAACAGTGAACAAAACACACTACTACTACTACTACTACTACTACTACTACTACTACTACTACTACTACTAATAATAATAATAATAATAATAATAATAATAATAATAATAATAATAATAATAATAATGACACTAGTAATAATAGTAGAAATAATAATAATAATGATAACAATAATAAATATAATAATTATAATAGAAATAATACAAACCAACAATAACAAAAACACAGCACAATAATAAGGCTAAAATAAAGATATAGAGAGTATTCACGAAAAAAAAAATAATTATATCATAAATACTAACAATGCTGTTATAAAGTTAATAACATAGGAATTGTGAAATTATAATAATTATAATGGTACAATAATAGTAATAATAAAAAAGATAGTTAATAATAAAAACAAAAAAATAATAAGTAAACATATATCAAATATAGATAAAAAAAATATTATGTTATTTCCAAAATAACTAATTTCAAGCTTGAAGGAAGCATGCTTGATAATATGGGATCAATTACAAATAAACCATGACATAATATTTCGGTGCTCGGTTAAGTTAATTATTGCAGATTCTATGATGTTTCTAGTAATAATATCCTTACTTCTTGCTAAGATAGATGCATTGTTTCAGTCAATAAGGTGATTGCAGTCAGCATAATGCTTGCACAAAGCACTGAAAGCTTGGCAATTTCGAACGTTGTATTTATGTTGATTGAAACTAAATTCTAATGATTTGCTAGTCTGCCCAACATAGTACTTATCACAGTTTTTACATGGAATCTTATATATGATAATAGAAGTGGAAACAGAACTATTTTTAATCATATTGTAAAAAGTATTTTCATATTTGAAAACTAAATGGACACTTAATTTTCTCAAAACTTTGACTAAGCTATGGTATCCCTGGAAGTAGGGCATAACTAGGGTATTATTAAAATCCAATACAACTTTACTATTGGAGAGGGATGGTCTATGAAATATGCATTTTGCAGCACTGAAGCAGATATGTAAGAACCAAATGGGATAAAAAAAAATTTCCAATATCCATGATTTCATCAATCTCAACATCAAGGAATTCTGTGTTTACAATATGGAAAGCTCGGAGAAACATTGAAGACTAGATAGATTTCTTAATTTTAAGATCATGACCAATAAAAATGCGCATAAAATAGATTATCTGTGGGCCTTTTAATAACATCAAACCTCAGTGAAAAAGGTTGTCTAAGTAATAAAATGTCTAAGAATGGCAAGTTGTTATTATTGTCTTTTTCTAACGTCAATTTAATAGAGGGAACAAAATTATTCAACTTAGTCAAAAACTCATGAACATTAATATCAGTACAGGAAAAACACAGTACATCATTGATTTACCAAGAGGGGAAAGTACAGAATAAGAGTAGTTTGAAGGGCTAGAAGTAAAAAGTAGGTCAAGAATGTTGGCTGCCTGTTCGTGTCGACCGGGAACACATGTAGGATGTTTGATAATGTGCTCCAGATCGTGGGAAATAGGGAAAGCAAGGGCCTCACTTCCTTCCATATCACTGTGAGAGGAATTAAGGCACTCACTGTGGTGTCACTGAAGTCTCCATTATAGAGAACTTCGGCATGTGGGTGAGAAGATAGCAAGGACTCATGGCAAGAGGACAGATATTCATAGAAAGACACAAAGTCAGTGGAGATTGGAGAACAGAAGCAGTAGCAAAGGAATATAGTGGTAGTGGAGAGATAGATTTTTATCCAGAGAACATCATATTCAGGAGATTCAAGGTCCATGAGCCTTGCAATAGTAGTGTTAGTGTAGCTTTATAATAATATTATTAATAGTATCTCTAATATTTTCATTATTAGTATTATTATTATTATTATTACCATTATTTTGCTTTTTCGTCATTACTGTTTATCATTATTTTTGTCCTTATTATTGTATTGTTATTGTTATTGTTGGTTGGTATTATATCTATCATATTATTATTATTATTATTACTAGAGTTATTATTATTATTATTATTATTATTATTATTATTATTATTATTATTATTATTATTATTAAATTTAGTGTATTTTGTTCACTGTTACTATATTTAGCAAATATAACAGTTCTCGTTTCCTCCTACCACTGACCGTATCTATGTTACCTGGTTTCACACCTTCACCACGGCAAAAACGTGGTGGTATGGTCAAGCACATGCTTTCCATTGATGGGTTGCTAACTTCCTTTTTTTTCCTGTTTGCTGGATGAATATATATCACCTCATTTGTTTGTATAAACCAGATTCCTCCGAAGATATGTAATACACTTGAGAGTACTAAGTACTAAAGGACCACAAAATTACCTTCAGTTTCCTTACATAGCCATAACCATTCACACACACACAGATATATATATATATATATATATATATATATATATATATATATATATATATATATATATATATATATATATATATATATATATATAGAGAGAGAGAGAGAGAGAGAGAGAGAGAGAGAGAGAGAGAGAGAGAGAGAGAGAGAGAGAGAGAGAGAGAGAGAGAGAGAGAGAGAGAGAGAGAGAGAGAGAGATTATTTTAGTTTATTAATTTAGAGAGAGAGAGAGAGAGTTAATATCATATACAAACACGAATTTGAACAGCTATAACTTACCATACAAAATCGATGTGGTTGAACTGAGTAAAAGAGACTTCATGATTGTAGGCAACATTGGGCAGTTCGGAGGCCAGTCTAGCTACGTCCTATTATAAGCACAACGACAAATGCTTTTAAAAATGAAAATATAATTGGAAGATGTTGAATTATGTACCCAGCATTTTTCAAAGAATGAATTACTTTCAAGTGGCATCTATAACGAAAATAATATTTACCTGAGGGGACGTCAACCAATCATTATCTGACCAGAAGAGGCCAACTGGAAGAGTGAGGGCGCTGAGATTGTAGAGAGGCGGTGTGTCTTGGCCATAATGTGCGAGGTTGCCTAGCAGGCCGTAGTCATATTTGGCAAATTTGCCTTTCAAAGGAATAAAATAATAACTACAATAGGAAGCTTTGCATCTCGGAGCATTTTAACAATGAAGTCCAGTAATAAGAAAGGTAATTTTATGATTCAGACTGAAAGCAATATATTTAAAAGATGTGATATCCGAATGGATACCAAGGAGAGGCATGACTGGTCTTTTTGCCAAACAAAAATGTTAATTTATCGTAAATTTGAGCTAAAATGCAAGGAGTCATCAGAAAATAATAGTGTAAATAAGGTCTTTATATAATTGTGAAATGCTTGTCGATATATATATATATATATATATATATATATATATATATATATATATATATATATATATAATATATATATATATATATATATATATATACTTCTCTTCCTCTACCTTCCGCTTGGTTTCACAATTTTCTCCCTATATCTTTCATACTTCTCCCTACTGTTACACTGCAGCCATTCCTCAAAAACCCTCTTTTTCTCTTCCACCTTCATTTTCACCCCTTCATTCCACCACTCGCTTCCCCTCCTCATGCCACCTCCAATAAACCTCTTTCCACACATATCACTTGCATGTCCCACAAAAGATTCTTTCATCAACCCCCATTCCTCCTCTAATTCCCCAACTTCTCTTTCTTTCACCCTGTCATATACCACTTTCAATCTGTCCTGATATTCCTGTCTCTTCTCTGGCTTTTTCAACTCTTCCACCTTCACAGTTTCCCTTCTACATCCCCCCACTCTATTTCCTCACTCTTTTGCTATTACCACTTTTGCTTCAACCAAAAAATGACCAGACATCCCAGCAGCCACACCCCTAAATGCAAGCACATCTTTCACTCTACCAATCATGCTCTTGGCTACCAACATATAATCCATCAATGTTCTTTCTTTCACTCTCCCATTTGCCACTCTCATCCATGTATACTTATTTATTGACTTCTTCTTGGAAAAACTATTACCAATCACCAATTCTTGCTCCACACACATATCTTATAGTCTCTCGCCACTCTAATTCCCACCTAGTACCCCATACTTTCCTACAACACTTTCTACCTCTCCATCACCCACTCTCGCATTCAAGTCACCCAACACAACTACATAGTTTCATCTACTCAGACCATCCACACACCGAGTTAACTCATTCCAGGATTCATCCCACTCTTTCTCACTTCTCTCACATCCTGGCCCATACGCACTAACAAAAGCCCAACATTCCCTATCTATCCTAGCTCTCACCCACATTAGCCTAGATGACACTTCTTTCCATTCCACTACCTTATTTACCATCCATTCACTCAGCAATAATGCCACACCTTCTCTTGCTCTCCCCCTTTCAACCCCAGACACCCTACCTGTCACATCACCAAAGCCACTTCTCCTTTTCCTTTCATCTTCGTCTCACACAATGCCAATACATCCATCCTCGTCCTACCAAACATATATCCAATGTAACATCTTTTGCTCTCTATCGTACTACAACCATGCACATTTAGACACCCCAAAACTAGAGCTTGGGGAGAAGTTATTCTCCCCTCTACTCCCCTTCTTCTTTGACATCTCGCAGGAGGTTAATACAAGGGGGGGGGATTCCCAGTCCCCTCGCCCCGTCCACTTTTAGTCGCCTCTTACAACACGCAGGGAATACGTTGAGGCTATTCTTATGCTGTATATATATATATATATATATATATATATATATATATATATATATATATATATATATATATATATATATATATACATAAGAATAATATTTAACTCCTTGACCGGGATTCGAATCTAAGACACATAATTACAGTGCGAAGGTGCTAACTACACCACTGAATGTCAACCTCAAAGCTAATTGCTGTGCTAGGAAGGAAAGCATTCTTTCTGAATACCCTTTTGTTCAGATTACAACTTTTCCCACCTTCACTCGTGGCTTCGTTTTCGCATTCATTTCAAATCCCAATCTATATAGGCATCAATAATAAGCAAATAAATACAGTAACATATGAGAAAACATGAAATAATATTCTTTTTCAATATTAAACTTCCTAATCCCTTAATGGATTTTGGTATAATGAATACACTCCTTCAGTTATTTTTCTGAATACATCAATATAGTGAACACTGGTATTAAACCAGAGTAGAAACTAAAAATGGAAGGATACGAAAAAGACAGAGTTAGCAAATCTTATGCAAAAACCATGCTAAATAAAAATGACAAAAGAAAGAATCTATGAAAAATTGTAAACTGAAGTCTCTTGTATGAGGGAGTGGAGGCATAAAATATCAAGTGAAAAAAAATAATACTTTTACAATGTACCATCAAGGAGTATATACAGGCTTGGGAGAATCATACCAACAACTTAACAAAAAATATATATTAAAAATAAAAAAAGCACAGCGGTGATGGTTACTGACAACTTGCAATTTTAGGATTCTCTTCTCTCTCTCTCTATCTCTCTCTCTCTCTCTCTCTCTCCTCTCTCTCTCTCTCTCTCTCTCTCTCTCTCTCTCTCTCTCTCTCTCTCTCTCTCTCTCTCTCTCTCTCTCTCTCTCTCTCTCTCTCTTTCGTGATGCACATTTCCCTGAAGCCTAATATATATATCTTTTTTTAAATTAACACTTAAGCTCCTTCTATTCACGAATCTTAACTATTTTCGTATATATGATTTCATGCAAGTACAAATAAATACAGACTATTATTCTACTATTCATCAAGATTCATAAATAAGCATATGAAGAACCTTCAGCAAAATTGAAAACATGAACACATATATCGTCGAAGGTGAACTCGCAATATATGAAAAGCACAGACTTTTTGCTTTATTTTTCTATTTAGGAAGGTGCTCATTTTATTGTTACCTAACTTTTGGAATACAACGTACCTTCATTTTAAAACTAAAATATAAAGCAGCTGTAAATGTCTGGCCTCATGGCAAAATATCTTTAAGAACTTACCCTGTGGATGACTCAAACTGGGTGTTGTGGCAACTCATTATCCCCAAGGATCTAAGAGGAGTGATCAAGGAATGCTTGGTTCTAGTGAATGTGGGTGCTATGACCCGGTTACCCCATAACCAGGGGGACTAAGGTGATTGTATATGTATTCCCCCCTTATCCTATTCCAATTATCAGTATCCATATGTGTACGAAAAGAACAATGAAAATGATGAATGACTTACTTGATAAGACGATCTGAGCGTAATGGTTAAGTGTATGAACTGAAGCACCCGCAGGAGTATGCGCTAGGAATACGGGCAGAAATTCCTAATCAGGAGAAAAATAAGGTCCTAAGTACAATAATGCAATTGAACAGGATGGAAGAGGTATGTAAAAATGAATTGTCACATTTAGAAAAATGATGTTCTCTCATATAATAAACCACAACGGCAATGAAGGTTTCTTTAGGCATTAAACTAAGTAATATACAGATAAAGTAAAGTATTGTAATATAATTCTCTTTAATTAAAAACATTAAGATCTTTCTGCGAAATTATAAGAGCACTAACACCCACCTACGAAGACATATAGACAATACGAGGAAACGAAGACATGCTAAAAAGTAAACAAATATGGTAAGATCAAAAGAAAATGCATAATACAAATTATTCTTGAGTGCTGTACTTAATATGACTGAAGTATTTTACCTCACTAAGTTCAACAGAATCGGGTCCTACAATCAAGAAGAGAATGTTGGAGCACACTTCCGCAGTAGAAGCTTCAATATCACAGAACTTTTCAATCCATCTGTCAGTGACATTAGTACTAGGCAGAAGCTCTCCGACTCCAAGAAGTGTCAAAATCATCTGAAAAAAAAAAAATTCATATTAGAAAGAAAAATTACCGTCAAAGCAATAGCATCAAAATAGATTTTATTCTTTAAATATAATCGATTTCAATCTTAACTTAATATTGACACTGGAATACATTACAAAATGCAAAAATTGGACTAATGGGCTATGATCAAAAGAAATGGACTAACACAATACATTCCAATAGTTCACTAAAATGGTAATCAGCTTTAGCTTTTCTTCCAATTCCTTTTCAAAAAAAAAAAAAAAAAATACCAGTATATCCAACAAAAAAAGCTTATCTGTTAATATATCTTAAGGAAACTGTTGACAGTAGAGAATACATACATCGAGATCGTCAGCATATGGCGCAAGATCTATGACGGGTCCTTGAGCGTAATCCAAGTAAGCAATAGGTGCCATGCCTGCCATAACTCTGATCTGGAGATATTGTCATTCAGACTTATAGACAAGGAATAAACATACGGAAATTGGTTGTTATTTGCAAATAAACGTATATACTACCAGGTTTCCCATGAAAAAAAAAGTCATAAAGCTTTTGGTATATATATATATATATATATATATATATATATATATATATATATATATATATATATATATATTATATATATATATATATATATATATATATATACAAGGGGGTCCTCGATTTACGACAGGTCCTGTTCCTGACACCTATCATAACTCGATTTTCATCGTAACTCGGATCACACCTATGCTAAAAATATATAATATGAACATAGAAACATACTCTTAGTTCATAATCTACGACATAAATATAGTAAAAGTCACTATACAGTATTGCTTACCCTTTCTTGAGTAATCTAAGACATAAAAAGAGTAAAAGTACATTATACAGTATTGCTTACTTTTACTCGTGTGGTCGGCTTGCACACTGGAAGGGGCATTGAAAGGGAGGGAGAGACAGAGAGGCTTATAAGGAGGAGGAAGCTGGAGAGGCGGGTGTTGAAGAGGCTGGGGCAGGTGAGTCAGGAGAGACAAAAAAATCTGCAGCAGATTCTGGAGATAGAGGGGCAGGTGAGTGTATAAAGTCAGCTGAGGTAGGGGGTACAGGGTCTGTTGGTGGGGGCTTTACCTTCACATAGAATTGGCCGAGGCGAGTCTTTAAGGATGCCCTCTTCTTCTCCTTCCAAATTTTCTTGCAATACCGCAGCAATCTGTGACCCCTCTGGCGACTTTAGAGTACCTAGCAGTGGAGTCTTGAGCCTAGAGCATTGCCAACCCTTCATCTATCACGGCACAACCTTCTGCCAATCCCTTCTTGTGAATCTCTTGGGCTCTAGGCTTGGTATTTCTTCCCCCTCTTCAACCATCTGCTTCTCCAGTTCAATCAGGTCCTCAGGAGAAAACTCCTCTCCATGAGATTCCAGCAGCTATAATACATCATCAGGCTCCACCTCCAACTTGAGCTCCTTGCTCAGGGCAACAACGTTCTTGGTGACAGCCTCAACTGTCTCCTCAAAGCCATGGAAGTCTTTCACAAACTGAGGGCACAGTTTCCTCTATACCCCATTCAAGTTTGTCTGTTTACCTTTCTCCCAAGAATCAGCAATATTCTACACAGTCTGAAGAATTTTGTATGACTTCCAAAACTCCTTGAGAGTAAAGTTCTTGTCCTTCTCAGTTGCCCTAAGAGCCATAGCAATTGTCCTTCTGAGGTAGTAGTCCTTGAAAGAGGCAATGCCCCCCTGATCCACTGGCTGTAACAGGGAAGTGTTATTAAAAGGAAAGTAAGCCACCTTGCTATTAGGATGAAAGTTATCCAAATGGATAGGGTGACCAGGGGGCATTGTCCAGCACTAGCAATACCTTAAAAGACAGACCCTTGGAAGCACAGTACCTCTCCATTTCTGGCAAAACAAAAAATGGTTGCTGAACCAGTCCTAAAATATCTGAAGGGTTATCCAAGCCTTTTTGTTCGACTTCCAGATGTCAGGCAGTTGATCCTTCCAAATGTCCTTGGATTTTCTGTCAAGTAAACCAGCAAAGGCTTCAGTTTGAAGTCTTCAGCAGAATTAGCCCCCAAAAGCAAATTCCTCCTCTCCTTGCTGGCTTTATGGCCTGGTGCTGTCTTCTCCTTGGCAATGTATGTACAACTAGGCATATGCTTCCAAAATAAGCAAGACACATCCATGTTAAATACTTGCTTGGCACGGTATCCTCCCTCCCTAATTATTTCTCCTAACATACTAGGAAACTCTTTTGATGCTTTATCATCACCACTAGCAGCTTCACCTTGCACCCTTAGGTTATGCAAATTAGCGCGATTCTTAAAATGCATAAACCAACCCCTACTGGCAACAAACTCTTCACTTTCACTCCCTTCCCCTTTTCTCTTTTCATGGTTTTAAACAGTCTTTTAGCTTGTGCCTGTATCAACATGAGGCTCACTGAGATACTCTGTCAATGCTGGTCATCAAGCCAAAGCACTAATAACCTTTCCATCTCAATTATAAGGCCACTATGCTGTTTAGTAATCACAGTGGACATCATAGGAGCAGACCCTTTTACATACATAAGGATGTGATCTTTATCCTTAATGATCGTTGCCATGGTCAAACGAGCTAACCACAATGAGCGGCCAATGTTCGTAGCAGTTTCTCCCTTTTCCGAGTGTTTGGCTATTTCTACTTTAATATCCATGGTGGTGGTTTTCCTTTTCTTCGCAGCACGGTCATCAGAAGAATAACAAATAAGCTTGGGAGGCATAGTACCGGTCAAAAATGAGCAAACACGAGCGAAACCGACGAAAGAGCAGATGAGCACGAGAAACAACATGACATACAAGAATGAACTAAGTGACTTTTCTTCTTCTCATTCTAATGCTGCTTGACGGCATATTTTTTCCCCATACTGAACAAATTTTTCTGCATGAATATTGTATTTACAACTATGTATTGGGTAATTTCGAAAATAAATAAAATTTCATGCCTTCAAATAACCAAATGCATAAATAAATGAATACAGAAAACCATTAACTCTATACATACATACACAACAGTGCTGCTAACTACGCAGTTGTCGACCACACTCAAACTGTTCAGCGAGCGAAGTTTGTATTTACCACACGAACCAAGTAGGTAAATAAATTTACATATTAATAATTATGGGCCTGTGTCGTAAAGGCAAAACATCATAACTCGAGAACCACGTATACCGAGGACCCCCTACATATATATATATATATATATATATATATATATATATATATATATATATATATATATATATATATATATATATATATATATATATATATATGTATGTATATGTATCTATACATGTGCATGTGTGTATGTGTGTATGTGTGTGCATGTATATATATATATATAATATATATATATATATATATATATATATATATATATATATATATATATATATATATATATATATATATATATATATATATATATATATATATATATATGTATATGTATATATATATATATATATATATATATATATATATATATATATATATATATATATATATATATATATATATATATATATATATATATATATATATATATATATATATATATATATATAAATACATACATACATACAAACACATATATATATATATATATATATATATATATATATATATATATATATATATATATATATATATATATATATATATATATATATATATATATATATATATATATATATATATATATATATATATATATATATAATACTTCATCAAACTTCAGTGCTCATTCTCACGCCTTCTATCAGCTGTTCTAAGGCAAAATGTAAAAATATACGGAATAAGGAATTGTAAGTCCATCGCTCCCCTATATTGTTTATAAGACATAAATGAATAAGTAAATATTTGCATCACCTTGTCCATATATTCTGGTCGATCATTCATAAAAGCAAAGAATATGGATGTACCCATGCTGTAGCCAATATAATACAAATCGGTGGCTCCGTTCAATGCCAATATGTAGTCTATAGCTGCAGGCACATCGTAGTAGGCCATTTGATCCCAGCTGAAATTCTTCAATATTGTATTGAGCTAAAAATACTGAGCTAAGCTAATGAGGAAAAGCTCAATGATACAACTATTGTTAAACTGTTTAAATGCTCGTATTAACTCAAGCTGCACGATTTCTGAGCTTAGCGTAATAGAGATAATATAAAAGAAAAGTATTTAACTATAATAATAATAATAATAATAATAATAATAATAATAATAATAATAATAATAATAATAATAATAATAATAAAAATACAGCGGCCAATAGTTCAGTTCCCTTTGGTGAGTTAAAATAATCCCTCTGTCGAAATGCAGCCTGTATTGCAACTATGCTCAAAATAATAATGATGGCTCGTCAAAAGCGTTGATGTTTGCCTTTTTACGTGTCTCTATAAATCGAAGGGAAGTGGACATAAACAGGTTGGAGCTGGGGTATTAAGACTGGATGCCCTTCCAAACGCCCCACGGTGGACTCGTACACAGGTCTCTCACTTCCTGAATTGAGAGCTCTAGCCACTGCGCTATCTCGGTCCCCATGACGCTTCTGAAATGTAATGACACAAGGGATGTATCAATCTAGAAATGCAAAGGTAACTCACTTAAAATCCCAAAAGTCTACGTTTTCTGGGTCTAGCTGAACATGCTTCCTAGAATACGTGTTGCCACGACAATTTGTCATCCACACATCATAACCAGCATCGGCTAAGACGTAACCTACATAAAAGACCAATAAGAGTTACTATAAGGTCTTGTCTCATACATGATGCTCCGTTGCCATTCCAAGTATGTTTTCCAAAACAGCATATCACTTGACCGTATTCACAATAAAAGGCATACACATGCCTCCTTATATAATCCGTTACTAAGACTGATGCCTCTGATAGGAGGGCTAAAACCGCAAACTGTAACTGTAAGGCATATTAATTGAAGAAACGACCGTATTCGCAATAAAAGGTATGCACATGCCTTCTTATATATGTTACTTTAAAGATGATGGCGGTAAATAAATAATACTTAAATAAGTAAACAAATAGAGAGGGCCAGAAATCTGGCATGATTCTTTGATTTATATTTATAATATAAAAAATGGAGAGTGATTTCAAGTAAGACCAAGTTTTAAAAGGATCAACTTCTTTGAAGAATGTTTTCCTTGTTTAGTAATTAAATAGAGGTCTATACAAAGGGAGGCTACACAAGAAATTGTACCAAATAGTTTGTTTGGAATATCAAATAACACTCATTGACATACAGATCACAAACTTAAGAGTCGGAGAATTATACAGAAAATCGTGAAGCTAAAGTCTTTCCTCTCAAAAGGACTTAAATCATAGCTGTTTTAAGATACAATTATAATTTTTTTTTCACCTACCTAATCCTTCGTCAGCAGCATTCATGATCCAGTCAGCAGAGGAGCTGAGAATACCATGATGAAGAAATGCAATAGGTCTGTCTGGTGATGGACCAGCCATGCCATAAGGGATCCTGTGCAGTTCCAAAATGTATCCATCCTCGGTGGTGACTGAATGAATCTCAGCAGGGTAACCCATGTACTCAATGATCTCAGTCTGAAACACATGGCAATTCCAAATAACGACCTCGAAAGACAAAGACATTCTGCACGTAGGAAATAAAGAAATTCCTTTAAAACAATGGATATTTAGCTTATGCACGTCAGTGTAACAGTATGCTATGGGAATTGAGACTTTTTAACAGAAACGCATTACAAGTATTGGATATGCAAACAATTTCAGTATTTGAATGACCTTAGGTATTGTTCTGCTATTAAATAAAACAAAGAGGTAATATTTGAGTTGTAGGGATATTTTCTGTGATTTGGTACCAGAGGAAGAAGAATACTGTATTAAAAGGTGCAGGTATTTTCATTACAATAATTTAACAAATTAATTATTTAATGCATAAATACACCAGTCAATGCTATACGACCTTGCTCTAAGATGCTAGGTTTACGGATATGATAAGGGTTGATGTTCACCATAATCAAATTAAAAAAAATACTCACCGTCGTCATGTTAATTGCAGGATGTACATTACGACCATACTCCTTCAAGAGTTCTGTTGCTGAGGGTGCATGGGGTAGGCCGGACACAAGACACCCCATCAAACCCACAAACAGCAGTGTCAATGCAACCTTCATCGCTGAAAAGTAAAATTAAAGATTTTACTTGAATTTCGGTCGTCTCGACGCGTCACCGAATGTTGAGAATTGTCATCATCCTACAAATCGTGGTTTACGTCGTTCAACGTGAATTCCATTTAACGAAGAAACATTTCTTAATAATAAATAAGTTCTTTATTCGCTAATGAAAGGAAATACCAGTTTTACTATACAGCATGAAACAGCTTTGTATGAATGTCTTTAACTCTGTTATTGCACTAATTAATAAATAATGAAAGGAAATACTTCTAATGGAAATGAAATTGCATCATGAATAACCAATATTTTGAATGCTCGAGAATGCGAAAATGATATGAAATACCTCTCTCTCTCTCTCTCATATATATATATATATATATATATATATATATATATATATATATATATATATATATATATATATATATATATATATATATGATTACCTAATTGTGCTTACGGGAAAAAGCCCAAAGCTCGTATCTTCCCGTCTCCTGATCGGTTCCATTTTGTACTTAGTGATACTTATCATACTTCTCCTTAAAACTATGGATTGAGTTAGCATTAACTACCTCCTCGCTTAGCGAATTCCAATTATCAACTACTCTTACACTAAAAAGTACTTCCTTACATCCTGCAAATAGGTTTTCTTATGAAGCTTCAAACAAACAAACATTTATTTCCATTTTGTACAATGGTTATTCAACATTAATAGTAACTTATAAGTAGATATGTAATTAAGCTAATAAATAAGAGGGTTAGACATATAGTTAAATTAAATGTAGCTTTCATAGAAAATAATAATGCTGTAATAAAAATGTTAACAATAATGTTAATAATAAAGTAGTAAGTATGCCACTAGATACAGGATCGTTATTATCGGCATCATTTCCATATTTGTTTCCTTACAATGAGAATAATTAGTTCTTAATGAGCAGCAACTATTTGTCCAAAAGAAAACTATATAGTTTGCCTTTGAAAGCTGTGAAGGGGGATGCATTTTTAAGATGCTCTGGAATATTATTCCAGAGTGTTGGCCCTTTGATAGTGATCATCTTTGAACCTGCTTCTGTGTTTGTTCTGTGAATAAAGAGCTCACTGCTCTGTCTTGTGTTGGTTCCCCTTATATCCCTGACTGTTTTTAAATCAAATAGCCAGCTAGGATAATGATGGTCCAAAATTTTAAATACAAAAACATAAATAGCATAAGCGACCTTATTTTCTGCCCGCAGCCACCCAAGTTTATTGAGAACTGGTGTGATGTGGTCATATTTTCTTATTCCTCCCAGGGCAACTCGAGCTGCAAAATTAATAAGCTTCTGTATTCTGTTTATCTGAGTCTTAGTGGTAGCTCCCCAAACAGTTGTGCAGTAATTAATGTGACTTAGGGCTAGAGATTCAACAACAGTTATTCGAGTGGTAGTCTCAAAATTGTCTTTTATACGTGATAAGTACATTAATGTTCCTGTAACCTTTTTGCATACTTTATCTATGTGGGAATCAAACAACATGTGGGTATCAAAGTGAATTCCTAGGTTTTTGACTGTTTTGCTAGGTGTGATAATATTGTCGCAAAAATTAATTGCTGTGTTTTCTGGAATTTGTGATATGTGGAACCTTGAACCAATAAATATGCACTGTGTTTTACTTTCGTTAATGAACAGCCCAATTTCTTGGAAATAGGTTTTAATTTTTGACAGAGTGTTTTCTGCTCTTAAAATTAGCTCTGGGAGATTATTAATATCACCACTAAGGAGCAGTTGAGTGTCATCTGCATATTGTACGACTAGACAGTCAGAAATGAAAGAAGATAGATCATTTACGTAAATGGAGAAGAGGATAGGACCAAGTACTGATCCCTGTGGAACACCAAATGATACATTTTTTGGCACAGAGATAATGTTGTTAAGACGTATGGACTGTTTACGATTAGATAGATACTCGCTAATCCAGCTTGGATCAATATTTAAGTTAATACATTTACTTAAAAGAATTTCATGGTTTACACTGTCGAAGGCTTTTGATAAGTCTAATAATATAAGCAAAGATATTTTTTTCATATCTATATTATTATATATACTATTCGTAACTTTAAGCAGTGCAGTTTCCGTCGAGAGTTTCGGTCTGAAACCATGTTGGTTAATAGATAATAGTCTATTTGACTCTAAATATGACACAAGTTGGCATGCAACAATTTTTTCTAATATTTTAGAGAAAATGGGTAGCAAGGATGTGGGACGACAGTTTGTTACATCTTCTCTGTCCCCCTTTTTATGCATAGATATTAAATGTGATTTTTTTCCAAGAGTCAGGAAACATTTTAGTAACAATGGAAGTGTTCATAATAGTTATAATATAAGATACAATCATGGGTAGAGCATCTCTGATGAACTGAAATGGTATACCATCTGGACCATAAGAGCCAGAGTTTCTTAGGTTATTTATGGTAAGAATTAGGGTAGCACAATCGATAGGATTTATCTTGTGTTTACATTGGAAGAATTGTCCTTTAAGCAATTACTCATATTCACTGAATTGATGTTTTCTTGTGTTTTCTCATATGTATTTTTGCCAATATTAGCAAAATAGTTATTAAAGTTTTCCGCTTTGTCTTTCAACTCCGTAATATTATCATAACGTTCTGAGTTAGTCTTTTCATTTGGTATCATGCTTCTTATCACTTTCCATGTTGCTGCTGTATCATGTCTAGAGTCATTAAATTGTTTTTGTAAAAGTCTTATTTACTTACATTTATGAGAGATCTGACACGTTTCTTT
Organism: Halocaridina rubra; assembly: GCA_037179515.1. Classification (NCBI taxonomy): domain Eukaryota; kingdom Metazoa; phylum Arthropoda; class Malacostraca; order Decapoda; family Atyidae; genus Halocaridina; species Halocaridina rubra. Next base: position 98,938 of record JAXCGZ010005671.1, read on the forward strand.
TCTGTTTTATAACGTTCTCGGAGAGTCATATCATATCTATTCATTTTTAGCTCTTTTTGTATTTGATTTCTGATTTGCATTGCCTATTTGATGTCATTAGTTAGCCAGAGGGCTGAGGGGCGGGTTATTTTTCTTGCTACCATGGGTGCACAACAATCTAAGCAATCAAGGAAGACTTTTGTTAGAATCTCAACCTGCAAATCGACGTTATCTGTGTTTTTAATTCTATTAAGTGCATATGTGCTGTTGGTTAATGTTTCACAAAAGATATCATGGGAGTAATTTTTTTGACACCGGAATGTCTTGAAAAGAGGTTTCCTTTTGGGCTTGTTTATGTTTAGCATAGCAATGTTCAGCTCGTGGTCTGCAATTGGGCAGGGAACTACGTCCCAATAGGGTATACCTTCCACTTTATTTGTTATTATCAGATCTATTAGAGTTCTAGAATTAGGGGTTATGCGGGTCGGTTTTGTCACTATTTGTATTAACTTCACAGTGTTGATCACCCTCTTCATTTGTTATCTGCTGAGAGCAAGTCATCATTAAAGTCACCAAGTATGTATATGGGTTTATGGCGCACACAGATATTTATGAATGTTTCTAGCAGATGACTGAATGAACTGGTAGATGCTTTAGGGTGACGGTAAACACACCCTACAATAAATGATGGAAGTTTCTAATACTGCACAGTGATCCATAAATCTTCGAGCTCTTCAGTATATTCTAGACCTGTGGTTATTTTTGATGCACTAAGAATATGTTTGAAGATGAAGCAAAGATTGTGAAGGAAGTAGGAAACGAGAACAATGGTAGAGAACTTCAGGAGGACCTAAATAGTCTGCATGAGTGGTCAGAAAAGTGACTAAAAAAATTCAATATTTCAAAATGTAAGGTAATGAGAATGGTTACAAGTGCAAGAAGGACCCAAGTTTGAATACTTAATGGCAGGAGCAGAAATTCAAGAGACAGAGAGTGAGAGAGAACTAGGAGTAATCATTCTGGCATATTTGTCTCCAGAAATGCATATAAATGGCATAGTAAGGGCAGCATATGCTTTCCTGGCAAATGTAAGGGTAGCCTTCAGACACATGGACAAGGAAATGTTCAGAAATATTTATGCAACCTATGTGAGGCCAAAGCTTGAATATGCAGCCCCCTTTTGGAATCCATACTTGAAAAAGCACGTAGTAAAGCTGGAAAAAGTTCAAATACATGCTACAAAACTGGTACCAAAAGTACGCAATCTCAGTTATGATGAGAGGCTGAGGGACTTAGACTTACCATCACTCGAAGCTAGAAGACTGAAGGTGGATATGATGACGCTTTTTAAATTCCTTCATGGTTATGACAGAGGGGATAGGGATTGATATTTTGATATGGCTGGCACTAGAACTAGAGGTCATTGTTTGAAGCTTTGTAAGAAAACTTTTTTGCAGGATGTAAGGCAGTACTTTTGTTAGTGTAAGAGTAGTTGATAATTGTAATTCGCTAAGCGAGGAGGTAGTTTAAGGACAAATATGATGAGTATCACTTAGTACAAAATTGAGCCGACAAGAAGACTGGAAAATACGAGCTTGGGGCTCTTTCTCGTAAAACAATTAGGTAGGTTGGCCCATGGTATCACCCAGCCGTTCCGATACTACAGCTGAAGGGTCTTGTGGACTTTAATAAGACTGTCCAGGACAGTTCGATGTTAAGTCTTCCTTCAGTCACGGTTCTACATCAACACCAAATATTCTTGGATATTTGCTACACATGTCTTATTTTCCCTTCACGTATGGCAAGTCACAATACTCTCCATCTTTATTTCTTTTTATGTTTTCTTCGTGCCCAGGCCCGATGAGGGTAGATTTATTTATTTCTACCTGTCCTGGTGTCACAATCATAAATAAAAGGGTAATTACATTCAGTAATCACTTCTACTACTACTACTACTACTACTACTACTACTACTACTACTACTACTACTACTACTACTACTACTAATAATAATAATAATAATAATAATAATAATAATAATAGTAATAATAATAATAATAATAATAATAATAATAATAATAATAATAATAATAACTATTATTACTATTATTATTATTACTATTATTATTATTATCATTTATAATAATAATAATAATAATAATAATAATAATAATAATAATAATAATAATAATAATAATAATAATAATAATAATAATAATAGTAATAATAATAATAATTATTATTACTATTATTATTATTATTATTATTATTATTATTATTATTATTATTATTATTATTATTATTATTATTACTATTATTATTATTTTTATTATTATTATTATTATTATTATTATTATTATTATTATTATTATTATTATTATTATTATTATTATCATTATTATTATTATTATTATTATTTATAATTATTATTATTATTATTGTAATTATTATTATTATTATTATTATTATTATTATTATTATTATTATTATTATTTATAATTATTATTATTATTATTATTATTATTATTATTATTATTATTATTATTATCATTATTATTATTAGTACTAATATTATAATGATGATAATAATAATAATAATAATAATAATAATAATAATAATAATAATAATAATAATAATAATTTTTGCCTTTGAATGCACTTTACTAACCTCTTCCCGTGGCTGTTTTCTGAAGGTGAATTAGTTACTGATGTAAAAATTAGGTTATATATTTCTGTCTTATCATATCTCTCCTATCTCTCATAGGATTGGAGTTGGGAAGCATTTGTGTTCTATTTTGAAGGTTATTGCTTAATGCGTAAAATTGGATCTAAAATGTGCTAAGTTAGAACCGGAGTCCAATAAAATTTCCTTCCATCTCAGAACGGGAATTGATTAAAAAAAACTACACACAACCGATGCATGCCTTTTTTGGGGGGGAGGTACGGTCCTGAACTCCTTAAATTTTTTTTTTTCAAGAAATCAATATGAATGAATGAACGAACAAGAAGTCTGAGCATTCAAACAAAAGAATCATTCGTTAATTCTCTGTTAGCACATGGAGATATTCAAGGTGGAAAGTACATCAAATAAAAAGAAATCTATAAACAATGCACATTCTTTACCCTATCATTAAAAAAAAAAAATCCAAAGGCCTATTGGCAAAATCTGTAAAAGAGAATAAAGAGGAAGATGTAAAGTGGGGAGAATAAGAAAGTTAACAATAAGCACCACATGGACATATTCCCATAAAATAGTAACTATCTGTTCAATCAATGATAAGAGAATGGGCCTTGGAAGAGTTCCATATAATTTTAATCACTAGAGTGCTGTAAATTCACACACACACACACACACACGAGCTTTGGACGGGAAGATACGAGCTTTGGGCTCTTTCCCGTAAACACAATTAGGTAATCACACACACACACACATACATACATACATACATACATACATACATACATACATACATGCAGCCCCCTTTTGGAATCCGCACTTGAAAAAGCACATAGCTAAGCTTGAAAAAGTTCAAAGACATGCCACGAAACTGGTGCCACAAATACGCAATCTCAGTTATGATGAGAGGATGAGGGAATTAGACTTACCATCACTCGAAGCTAGAAGAGTGAGGGGGGATATGGTGACAGTCTTTAAATTCCTTCATGGTTATGATAGAGTGGATAGGAATCGATATTTTGATATGGCTGGCTCTAGAACTAGAGGTCATAGTTTAAAGCTTCGTAAGAAAACTTCTTTGCAGGATGTAAGAAAATACTTTTTCAGTGTAAGAGTAGTTGATAATTGGAATTGGCTAAGCGAGGAGGTAGTTAATGCTATCTCAATCCATAGTTTTAAGGACAGGTATGATAAGTATCACTAAGTCTAAAATGGAACCGATCAGGAGACGGGAAGATACGAGCTTTGGGCTCTTTCCCGTAAACACAATTAGGTAATCACAATTAGGTAATCACATACATACATACATTCATACATACATACATACATACATACATACATACATACATACATATATATATATATATATATATATATATATATATATATATATATATATATATATATATATATATATATATATCTATCTAAATATATATATATATATATATATATATATATATATATATATATATATATATATATATATATATATATATATATATATATATATATATATATATATATATATATATATATATATATATATATATATATATATATATATATATATATATATATATATATATATATATATATATATATATATATATATATATATATATATATATATATATATATATATATATATATATATATATATATATATATATATATATATATATATATATATATATATATATATATATATATATATATATATATGAGGTCATTGCATAACGTCGATCCGACTTACATCATTTCGCCATTACGGCAAAGACCAAAAAATAATTCGTAAATTATTAATACATTTATTTTTATTTTTTTTACCTACCTGGCTAGTACGTTAAATTCAAACCGCGCGCCAAAATAATTTGTGAGAGCGGAGGAGGAATACACAACTAGTATCACTGCTGTATTCATATTTTTCAGGTTAATGGCTCTATTTATTTATTTGTTTATATATTTGGTTATATTGAACTTAAAAAAATACCAAACACATAGCTGTGAATACAATTTTATTCAAAATACACATGAATACATTGATAAATATGTATTCATATTTATCAAGTTAATGGCTTGTATTTATTTATATCTTATATAAATACTGTGTGGAGATTTGTAGCTCACGGATTGGTCGGTGCAGCGACTGCTTCTTCCCATCTACCTCCAGACTCTGGAACTCTCTTCCTCCTTCTGTCTTTCCTAATTCTTATGACCTTTCATCATTCAGAAAGCAGATCTATTGTCATCTCAGAGCCTAGTCCTCCATATCTCTGGGTCCTCTGTACTTTGACTGTTTTTCTTCTGTCATTTTCCTTTGTGTGACATTACCTCATCTCTGCCTTGCCCTTTACCTTTTTCCTTTTCCTTCGTCTTGGTATTTTCTCGTGCCCGGGCCTTTATTGATGAGGGCAGTTTCTGCCTGTCCCGGTGTCACACTCATAAAGAAAAAAAATATTGAAGAATTATATTCAATTAAAAAAATAAATCCAAACAGTTTATTCCTGCCCGCCATATTGTGTCTGTTGCTTTCGTCTGCTCTCTTGTTGTGTTCATTCTTTACTATGGCTCTGAAGGATGTTAATGATAATTCTGATGGCAGTGCCACTAAGAAAACAAAAGCCATCACTATGGAAATTAAAATTGAAGTGATAAGCTGTGCTGAAATGGAGATTCTTCTACGATCATTGGCCGCAATCTCAGATTAGCCCGTACGATCATGGCCATGATCATCAACGACAAAAATCGCATCTGTAACCACATGCAATGTTTGACCCCTATGATGTCCACTGCAATTATCTAATTGCGCTTACGGGAAAGAGCTCCAAGCTCGTAACTTCCCATCTTCTGATCAGTTCCATTTTGTTCTTAGTGATACTTATCATACTTGTCCTTAAAACTATAGATTGAGTTAGCATTAACTACCTCCTCGCTTAGCGAATTCCAATTATCAACTACCCTTACACTAAAAAAGTACTTCCTACTTCCTGCAAAAAAGTTTTCTTATGAAGCTTCAAACTACGACCACTAGTTCTAGTGACAGCCATATCAAAATATCGATCCCTATCCACTCTGTCATAACCATGAAGGACTTTAAAAAGTATCACCATATCCCCCCTCAATCTTCTAGCTTCGAGTGATTGTTCCGATTTTACGTCACAGACTCCCTTTTCTACCAAGGGCTAGGACAGTTGCCTTCTTGCGAAGGACTTGTTTTGGCAGATGTAATCCTTACCCTGAGTGCATGCCCTTGCTAACCTCAGACCGTGACGGGGCGCGAACCCTCGACCTGACGCCTCAGAGTCGCGGACGCTACCGCTTGAGCCACGGTGACTAATTTCCAGCTTCGAGTGATGGTAAGTCGAATTTCCTCAGCCTCTCCTCATAACTGAGATTGCGTATTTGTTGCACCAGCTTCCTGGGATGTCTTTGAGCTTTTTCCAGCTTAACTATGTTTTTTTTTCAAGTGCAGATTCCAAAAGAGGGCTGTATTTTCAAGCTTTGGCCTCACATAGGTTATATAAATATTTCTGAACATTTCATTATCCATGTGCCAGAAGGCTGCCCTTATATTTGTTAAGAAAGCACATGCAGCCCTTACTATATCATTTATATACATTTCTGTAGATAAATCTGCCAGTATGTTTACTCCTAGATCTCTCTCATTCTCAGTCTCTCGAAATTCTACTCCTGCCACCGAGTAGTCAAGCTTGGGCCTTCTTGCACTTGTACCCATTCTCATTACCATACATTTTGAAGTACTGAATTTAATTAGCCACTTTTCTGACCACTCATGCAGATTATTTAGATCTTCCTAAAGTTCTCTACAATTGCTCTTGTGTCTTACTTTCTTCACAATCTTTACATCATCTGCAAACATATTCATGAATTAATTTATAGACTCTGGTTGGTCACTTACATATACAAGGAACAAAAGTGGCCCTAAAACTGAACCCACTGGAACTCAACTACTAACTCTTCTCCATTCAGACACTGAGTGTCTTACTCTAATCCTCTGTTCCCTTCCTTCTAGGTAAGTTTTGATTCATTCCAAGACATTTCCACCTACTCTTGCCATTGCTTGCAGCTTCTGAATAAGTCTCCCATGTGGAACAGTGTCAAATGCTTTCTGGAAGTCTAGGAATATGCAATCTGCCCAGCCCTATCTTTCCTGGAAGGTTCGGCTTACCTCATCATAAAATTTTAATAATTTTGTTACTGTTGATCTACCTTCTCTGAAGTCATGTTGTCTCACTGACAAAAAGTAACTTAGAGCCGTTCCCTCCTTCCCTTTTTGAAGATAGGCACCATGTTTGCTTATCTCCAACATCTTGGAATCTCCCCTGACTCCAGTGACTTTTTAAATATGATACTTAGTATCATATTTGATTTTACGCATTTTTTAAGTACATGATGGGATATATCATCAGGACCTGTAGCTTTATGGACATCTAACTCCATCAGCGCGTGCATACCTCTGTGGCTGAAAGGATGATGTTCTCTAATACTGGCCCATGAGCTTCTATCTCTGCAATCTGAGGTGGTGGGGTATTTCCTACCGTAAATAATGACTGAAACTCTTTGTTTAATTCTTTGCAGATCTCTTCATCCGTCTCAGTGATGCTTCCATCTGCTCTCTTAAACTTTAAAATCTGTTCTTTTACCTCCACTTTTCCTCTGATAAAGCTGTGGAAAAGCTTGGAATTTTCTTTAGCCTTATTGGTGATGTCCCATTCATAGTCTCTCTCTGCCTCTCTTCTTTTACTTAGGTAATAATTTCTTGCTCATTTATAGGTGTGCCAGGCATTAATGTATTTTCTCGTCCTATACCTTTTCCAGCATTTGTCTCTTCACTCCTTAGCTCTCTTACACTCATTATTGAATCATTTCTCTCTGGCATGAATTACACCTACTGTGGTAACAGGTATGCAGCAATCTACTATCTTCCCATATTTTTCACAAAAGATGTCGTATATTTCTTGTACAGATTTGTTGTAAAATTAGGTCCTCCAGTCAATATCTGCAAAAAGCTCATTCATTTTGATGTAATCTCCTTTCGGATAGTTCCTCTTCGTGTCCACAGTGCCTCTACTCTCAGGCAGAACATCTTCAATTATATACTCCATCAACAACACACAGTGGTCACTCTTTCCTATTGGTGGTTCATACTCAAGTTTTTCAATATCCAACACGTTATCTGTGAATACTAGATCAAGAAGTGATGGCTTATCCCCACCCCTGGCCCTCGTTGGTTCCAGGACATGTAGTTGTAGGAAATTCCCTTGTACTCAATCTAGGAATCTTGCCCCGAATGAGTGCTCACCACTGTGTGGGTCAAGATTTCTCTCTCTCTTTATGATTAAAATCTCCCATAATCAAAATCCTACATTTTCTCTCCCATGCAATGATAACAACTAAGTTTATGACTTCAATAGTACCTATATGACTTTCCTCATAAACTTCTAGCCTATGTTTGGTCCCTTGGTGGATTATATACAACAGTTATTATAATGCTCTCTGACCCAGTATTTATGCGAGCAACAAGAAATTCCTTGAACTCACTTTCTATAGCAAAGTTCATTTCCTCAACCTCAATCCTTTCACTTATGAGCAGTACTATCCCTCCACCAGTCCTCTCAGATCTTTCAACCCTTAATATTCTGAAACCCTTAGGAAGACCTGTGACACTGTTTATACCCTCACTCAAATTGGTCTCTGTAACTGCTACTATATCTGCCTTACTGTTGTGAATCCTATCTTTTAATTCTACTGCCTTACCAGCTAATCCATTAGCATTTGTGTATTCTACTGCCTTACCAGCTAATCCAGCAGCATTTGTGTATAACAACCTTAATGAGGCCCCATCTCCTGATCTTTGTCTCGAAAAACTCCGATATGAAAATTTTTCTTCTCTTCTTCATTTCTTTCCTCATTTAACCTTTAAGCCTCTTGCAACATTTCTTGTAATTCTTTCCTTCTCTTCTGGTGTTCTGTATTGTCTAATGAACACTTTTTTGAATTCTTGAAGGTCTTTTAGGCTTTTTTTCCTCATCAATATTTCTCTACATATGTCCCCTCTCTCAAAGGTTACTTTTGTTGGTCTTTGCTTTCCCTCCCTAGAATATTTACCTAGTTGGTGAATGATTGCAATATCCACAGGACCACATACTACTCCAAGCTTTCTTATCAGTCTAAAACCCTAGCTTTATTTTCTTCAAGTCTCCCCTGCCATGTCGGCTCCTGGGATTTGCTTATGCCTGAGATTACCACTGTCTTCTCTTTATCAAGTGCCTGTTTAATCAGTGGATTTTCCCTTTCCTTCACAACGGCTTTAATTTTTTCTATTACTGCTTCTTAATAGTCAACTGTTTGTATGTTTTCCAGTGCCACCACCTTTACAACCTCTTTTACTGCCACATTCCCCTTTAGTGCACCAGCAAAAAACGTTTTCATGGCATCATGTTCCATATTCAGCCCCTGAAACTCTTTTCTTAACTGTTCAATGTTTTCCTTAATCTGGACATTACAAGCTACAATCTCGTCTCTCTCAGAAGAGAGCAGTGAACTAACATTTAATTAATTCGGGTTGTCATTCAGCTGTTTGTTGTAATCTTCTTGTTTAGAAATTCTGGTTTCTAGTTCACTCTTTTCCCATTCCATCTTCTTTATTCGTTTTTCTAGTTCTTTTCTCTTTTGCCCTTGCGCTTTATTTGCTTCCTCCAAAAATCTTATTTCCTCTCTGAGTTTTTCATTCTCTTTCACTTCTCTATCCATATTCCAAATTTGATCATCAAGGTTTATAACCAGTGTCTCTAATTTATATACTTTTGTTTCAATCTCCTAACATCCACTCCTTCTCCTGCATCATCCCTCAGAGATCCTCTACCACCCCTCCCCCAACCATTGTATGGGGGGTTTAGGGACAGAAATGGCCTCATTTTGAAGTCTTCCATATCACAAAATATATATAGAGAGAAAAATGGGAGAAAAGTTTCTATTTAAGTCTCACACAGAATTTCTATATCTTTAATGAGTACTATTAGTTACTGAGTTCATCTCTTTTCTGGTAGCACTCATCCTAACTTAAAATTTTACTTTGATAATTTGAGAAAAAATATGCAAAACAAAAGTCCACTTGAAGGAAAATTCGAATGTGTATCTGAAGAGACACCCACCTGTTTCTGCTATATATTCTTCTTAACTGATAAAGTGGTAATTTCAGAAGAAAAAAAAATATTAATCCCTTGTTAACCAAGGTAAGATATCACAGGATCAGACTTTAAATCTAACTCAATTTATACAAAAAATAATAATAATAAAAGAGAACAAAGTAAAAAGAACACAATAAGAAAGCTGAGCTACTTGACAACTTTACTCAGTACTGTTGACAGGTGTACATTTCGTATTTATTTAATTATTCAATTATTTCATATAACTAACTAAGTATCAAGTTAATCTAAATGGGAAGGATATTGATTTTAACAATATGTGGAACCACAGGATCAGGTAAACGGCTGTAAGAGCTCTCCCCATTTTACACAAAAAATTAGGTAATGTGATGTGATGACTTCGCTTCTGGGAACTAACTTCCTTCAAGGGAGGACAGGACAGCTTCTTCTTTTCCCCCTCTCAAATGTAATCTTAATTTTTTCCTTTAATATTTTGGGCAGTCTTGCTAACTACAAATATATAATTTTTTACTCACAATACTCTGCAGAATCTCTTTTTCAAGGAAATTTTGTTTAAGTTTTATACTTTAGTCCTGGCCGCTCAAAAACACAAGAAAAAATTCGAGAGATACTGTGATCATGAGGCAGCGTAGTCACCTTATGTTAGAGATGGAGCGATTGTTAGGGCTTTGGCTTGAAGACCAAAATCGACGGCATATCCCAATAAGCCTTATGCTTATACAGGAAAAGGCTAAAATGTTGTTTGAAGACTTGAAAAGAGAAAAGTGGGAGGCAGTGCAGGTGATGAGTTAGTTGCTATTAAAGGGTGGTTTACTCATTTTATGGCTCGTGCTAATTTACATAATATAAGAGTGAAAGGGGAAGCTGCTAGTAGTGATGAGGAAGCATCAAAATTGTTTCCAATAGCTTTGGCAGAGATAATAGTGCCAAACAGGTATTCAATGTGGATGAGACTGGCTTATTCTAGAAGCGTATGCCTAGTCGTACGTACATCACAAAGGAGGAGAAGACTGCACCAGGCCACAAAACCAGCAAGGAGAGACTGACTTTGCTTTTGGAGGCTGATGCTGCTGGAGACTGTCAGCTGAAGCCCTTATTGGTTTATTTGGCAGAAAACTCAAGGGCACTCAATTGTGTTTGGAAGGGTTAACTGCCAATCATCTGGAAGTCAAAGAAGAAGGTTTGGTTAACCCTTCATATATTCGAGGACTGCTTCAGCAACCATTTTATCACAGAAGCAGAGAGGTATTGTGCTTCCAAGGGTCTGCCCTTTAAGAGTTTACTAATCCTGGACAATGCCCCTGGTTACCCTGCCCAATTGGATGACTTTCTTCCTAATGTAAAGGTGGTTTACCTTCCATCTAACACCACCTCCTTGTTACAGCCAATAAATCAGGGTGTCATTGCGTCTTACAAAGCCTACTATCTCCAAAGAACAATCGCTATTGCTCTCAGGGCAACGGAGAAAGACAAGAACGTGACTCTCAAGGACTTCAGGAAATCGTGCAATATTCTTCATGCTGTGAAGAATATTGGTGAAGCTTGTGAGGAAGTGATGCAAACCAACTTGAATGGGGTATGGAAGAATTCATGCTCCTTTTCCGTGAATTATTTTCAAGGCTTTGAGGAGACAGTTGAAGCTGTAACGAATGCGGATATTGATTTTACTGCGGGGGCTCCGCGGATGCGGAGGTGGATATCCGATCCATCACTAAAGCATACCACTACAGTAAAAGTAAGCAATACCTACAGTTTTGTTGTAGTGTAATATTTTCACGTTTATAATTGTTTTTTTATTATCTTACAATGAAAACTTATTTTGTTGAAGTGTAATATTTTTGTGTTTATAAGTGTTTTATAACCTTACAATGAGAACTTATAGCACAAGTACTGTATTTTTCTATAGATTATGTATTGAATATTCTTTAGCCTCTCCAGACTGACCTGCATCTGTCTCCTCAGCAGCTGCCTCTCCTGGTTCCTCCTGGTAAGCCAGTCTCTCCCTCCCTATGCAGGCAAACCACATGAGTAAAAAAATACAGTACCTACAGATTTGTACTATGCAGTATTATTGTAGTGTGATACAGTAAAGATATTTTTATGCATATAAGTTTAGTTTTATTATACAATACTTGTATCTTACAATGATAATTTAAAGATCAGGAATACTATTAAGATAAGTGTTAGTATTTTCTAAGATATTTTACCAACATAAAAGTTATTTTCTATGTTCCAGATGTTTTATTTTTAACATAGGTTGGGGGACCTAGGTTCGAATCTAGGTGACTTCCAACATATGTCGAAATCTGCTTTAAGTCAGTTGTCAGAAACAGAACCCTCAGGTTAAACGAGGACTCACTTATATATATATATATATATATATATATATATATATATATATATATATATATATATATATATATATATATATATATATACACAAATACACGTACACATACACATATACATATACATACATACATATATATATATATATATATATATATATATATATATATATATATATATATATATATATATATATATATATACATATATATATATATATATATATATATATATATATATATATATATATATATATATATATATATATATATATATATATATATATATATATATATATATATATATATATATATATATATATATATATATATATATATATATATATATATATATATATATACAAATACACGTACACATACACATATACATATACATACATACATATAGACATATATATATATATATATATATATATATATATATATATATATATATATATATATATATATATATATATATTTTTTTTTATGATTGTGTCACCAGGAGGGCCGAAAAAAATATAAAATAAAACAGCCCTCATCGGGCCTGGGCACGAAGAATACATAAAGTAAAGAGAAACAGAGATAGAGAGTGTAATGACTTGTCAGATGTGATGGGATAATAAAAGATGTGTGATGAATATCCAAGAATACTCAGTGTAGCTGTAGGCATAGAAAAAGAACCGTAACTGAAGGAAGACTTAACATCGAACTGTCCTGGACAGGCCTATTTAAGTTAAAAAAAACCTTCAGTTGTAGTATCGCAACGGGTGGCTGGTGCCATGAGCCAACCTACTACATTTATATATATATATATATATATATATATATATATATATATATATATATATATATATATATATATATATATATATATATATATATATATATATATATATATATATATATATATATATATATATATATATATAATAAGAGGCGTCAGGTCGTGGGTTCATGCCCCGTCACGGTCTGAGGTTAGCAAGGGCATGCACTCAGGGTAACGATTACATCTGCCAAAACAAGTCTTTCGCAAGAGGCAACCGCCCTAGCCCTTGGTAGAAAAGGGAGTCTGTGACGTAAAACCGGAACAATATATACTAGGAATGAATGCATTATATCTGAATGCCACTATGTTCATATTATAGTTTCCACAACCTCATTCGTGATTTCGTTTTTGCATTTAATTCAACTCCCAATCTCATTCGAGACCAACAATAACCAAATAAGCACATTAACATATGTGAAAATCATTTTTACCCCGATCAGGACTTGAACCTGGTACTTATAATTACTAAGCCAAGGCGCTACCAATTAGACCACAGAAGGTTAAACGGAAACAAACTTTACAGCTTATATCTGCTATACTAGGAATGAACGCATTCTATCTGAATGTCACTATGATCATATTTCAGTTTCCCCAACCTCATTCGTGGTTTCGTTTTCGCATTTAATTCAACTCCCAATCTCATTCAGGACCAACAATAACCAAATAAGCACTTTACCATATGTGAAAACATGAATAATTTTTTCCCCGACCGGGATTTGAACCTGGGACTTATAATTACTAAGCCAAGGTGCTACCAACTAGACGACAGAAGGTTAAAGGGAAACAAACCTTACAGCTTATATCTGCTAAATTAGGAACGAACACATTCTATCTGAATGCTGCTATGTTCATATTACAGTTTCCCCAACCTCATACGTGGTTTTGTTTTCGCATTTAATTCAACTCCCAATCTCATTCGGGACCAACAATAACCAAATAAGCACATTAGTATATGTGATAACATGAATAATTTTTACCCCAACCGGGATCTGAACCTGGTATATATATATATATATATATATATATATATATATATATATATATATATATATATATATATATATATATATATATATATATATATACAGTAATCCCTCGTTTAGGAACACCTAAAAAAAAAAAAAATAAATAAATAAATAAATAATTTTTTTTTTAAGATGATTATGACACCAGGACGGGCCAAAAATGAAAAAATAAAACAGCTTTTATCAGGCTGTAAAGAGAAACAGAGATGGAGAGTGTAATGACCTGTCAGATGTGAAGGGATTATAAAAGATGTGTAATGAATATCCAGCTCTCTGCTGGGTCTTAATATACCTCTGCATTACTTTCATGATGTCTATTCCAAAAATTCTCCTTAGATCTTATTATTATTATTTTATTATTATTATTATTATTATTATTATTATTATTATTATTATTGGTAATAATAACTTTCCTTTGATGATGATTGTGGAGATTATTATTATTGTTATTATTATTATTATTATTATTATTATTATTATTATTATTATTATTATTATTACTATTATTATTATTATCATTATTATTGCGAATTTGTAATTAAACCATTATTTTTACAATAAATAACGTAGTTTTGGTTGAATGAACAAGAGTTAATTAAAGATCTCTCTCTCTCTCTCTCTCCAACATTCTATTCTACCCAACCCCCCACACTCTCTTTGTCCCAGCAAACTAGGGAGGGGCACTGTACACAGGTATAAAACTAAATAAACAAACAGATGTACAAACAATGATGAGCCCTTAATAATAATAATAATAATAATAATAATAATAATAATCATAATAATAATAATAATAATCTCCACAATCATCATCAAAGGAAAATTGTTATCACCAATAATAATAATAATAATAATAATAATAATAATAATAATAATAATAATAATAATAATAATAATAATAAAATCTAAGGAGAATTACTGGAAAGACATCATGAAAGTAATGCAGAGGTATATTAAAACCCAGCAGAGCTGGATATTCATTACACATCTTTTATAATCCCTTCACATCTGACAGGTCATTACACTCTCCATCCCTGTTTGTCTCTACAGCCTGATAAAGGCTGTCTTATTTTATCATTTTTTGGCCCATTATGGTGTCACAATAATCTTTAAGAAAAAAAAAAAAAAAAAAATCCACGATGCACTAAATCCGCAATAGGTGAACTGCGAAATAGCGAGGGATTACTATATATATATATATATATATATATATATATATATATATATATATATATATATATATATATATATATATATATATATATATATATAGAGAGAGAGAGAGAGAGAGAGAGAGAGAGAGAGAGAGAGAGAGAGAGAGAGAGAGAGAGAGAGAGAGAGATAAAATGTATAATGCAATATGTAGCATAATAAAATCTTATGATTTACTGGATGCCTACAGTTCACCAGACAGTACAGGAATAATAGCGACTCTGCCACAAAACCCATGGGTGTCTGAAAAGCCCTTCAATTAATTTTTATCATTATTATTACAGTGGTACCTCTAGTCACGAACTTAATCCGTTCCTAAACCTTGTTTGTGAGATGAAAAGTTAGTAACTCGAAACACTTTTTCCCATTGAAAAGCATGTAAAGCAAATTAATCTGTTCCCCAGCACCAGAAATATACCTCTTCAAATATTTTTATGGGTGTAATCATGCATAAATACACCTGTAATAGGAAAATTACAGTAATAATAGAAAGAAATTCTACTCTACTAAAATAAAACATGGTACACTACTGTATTTACCTTTGTTGTTGATTGTTGGATGGTGGTGGTGGAGGAGGAGGAAGAGGAGTAGGACTACTCCTTTGAAGGAGAGTTCACTTCCAAAAAAACGTAGGGCAACTGTACAGGCACAGGCGGTAATTCTGGTGTTTTTTTTCTCTATGTTCTCTCTTGAAGGGTGGTTCCCTGGCTGATACTGGCACAAGAAAAAGATCCAGTGAAAATTGTCTTTCTCTTTGCTGATGTATTTTTCTAAAGTGAGACATCACATTGTCATTTAAAATGCTCACTGCTCTTTTGCTCACAGTTTTGTCTGGGTGATGAGACTCAATGAAAGCCTGCACATCACTCCCTTTACTAAAAATTTATGTAAATTTTTCACTTGAAACTTTTATCTTCTCATCCTCCTCCTCCTCAGCTGACTGCCCCTCTTGGAGAGTCTTCACCTGTTCACGTTGCAACTCTATTAGTTCTTCGGTGGTGAGTTCTAGTTTGCGATCCTCCACCAGTTCCTCCACATCCTCCTCATTGACCTCAAGCCAAAACTTTTGCCCGTGGCTACAATCTCGTTCACAATTTTAATAGCTAGCTCCTGCTTGAAACCCTCGAGGTCTCTATCAGTAACATAATCTGGCCAAAGTTTCCTCCAAGCGGAGTTCAACGTGCAGTAAGAGACCTCCTTTCAAGCCTTGTCATTGAGGCCAATGAAGTAAAGGATATTAAAGTGGTCTTTCCAGAATTTACGTAGGGTCAAATCCGTGTTATTGATGACCTGGAAACACCTGGCAAAAAGACCCTTCGTATACAGCTTCATAAAAATGGAAATCACTTCCTGGTCCATGGGCTGGAGGAGAGGAGTGGTGTTGGGAGGCAGAAATTTGACATATATGAAGTTGTATTCTATAGCAAGGTCTTCTTCCAACCTGGAGGATGGGCAGGAGCATTGTCCATTATGAGAAGACACTTAAGAGGCAAACCTTTTTCCTCAAGATATTTCTTCACAGCTGGCGCAAAAACTTCAGTCAACCACTCTATGAATAAAATCCGTGTTACCAAAGCCTTTGTATTCGACCTCCACTTTACCGGAAGTCTAGCCTTGAACACGTTATTGTTCTTAAAAAGCGAGCGGATTTTCAGAGTGGTAGACTATAAGAGGCTTAATCTTGCAGTCCCCACTAGCATTAGCACACAACAAAAGTGTGAGCCTGTCCTTCATTGTTTTTTGGTATGCTGTGCCTTCTCCTCTTGGGTTATATAGGTCCATTTAGAGATATTCTTCTAAAACAGTCATATTTCATCCAAGTTAAAAACTTGTTGCGAATTGTAACCTTCACTTTCGATAAATTTGACGAATTATAGCACGTGGGCATCCACTGCCTTTTGGTTCAAACTAGATGCCTCTCCATGCCCAACAACACGATGAATCCCAGTTCATCGATGAAATTTTTCAAACCAACCTGTACCTGCTTTAAATTCGTCAATTTTAGCGCCACTAGAACTCGGGGTGTTCGCTACTAAATCATGGTGTATTTGTAGAGACTTCATTAACACCATCTCCAGCCAGATGTTTTTCATTTATCCAAACCAATAAAAATTCTTCTACCTTTCTATCAACTGCAGCCTATGCTTCATTAATATAGTAACTCCTTTAGCCACATCAGCCACCTTTAAGATATCTTTCTTTTTTAAAATAGTACAGATGGTCAATTACGCCATGTTATAATGCGTGGCAAGATCAGAAACATGAACACTGTTTTCATGCTTAGTAATTATTTCTGTCTTCGTTTCCACTGTTATACGCTTAGGCTTTTTAATGCCACTATCACACTTAACTTTCTAGGAACCATAATGAGGGCTAGCTAAAAGTAAAATGCAAAAACAATGGAACACTATAACGAAGGAACATCGAACAAACTACATAATGTAGGCACCAATGCAGAACTGAGAGCAACCACGTGGTCGCCAAGGGGAACGCGAATGTGGTCCCCTGGGCGGATGTGCGTGTGTATGCGTGTTCATAGCTCGAGGGTTGTTCGGGGGTTG
This sequence comes from Halocaridina rubra, assembly GCA_037179515.1. Taxonomy (NCBI): domain Eukaryota; kingdom Metazoa; phylum Arthropoda; class Malacostraca; order Decapoda; family Atyidae; genus Halocaridina; species Halocaridina rubra. The sequence goes on from JAXCGZ010005671.1 coordinate 116,762, forward strand.
ATGCAAAATTTGTTCGTAAATTGTGTTCATAGGTCGATTTGTTCGCGGGTGGGGATGTTCGTGGGTAGAGGTTGTATTATATTATTATCATTATTATTACTTATAATACTCTACAGTGTACTTTAGAATAAAATCGCACCAACACCACTAAAATATAAGTTTTCAAAGCCATCAACAACGATCACTTACATTTGTCGCTTTGCCTCTCAAATTTTGTTTTCTACTCTGAATTTAGTATTGGCATTTGAATAACTGAACTGGAATATATTACTTATTTTACTACCACGCAAAGGTTTAAAGTTTGAAACTATTGTTTGTAGAAATTAACATTGTGACAATGTTTTTCCATGCATAGACAATGAAAAGGTAATCAGATGGAAAGATTGTAGCAATTATTTTGAAAATACATTATAAAATTATATATCTAAGGTTCATTGACATCGACGATAATTACTTTAGCTTTTAACGCAAATTGGTTTCTGATTGAAGACTCGAAGCATTGCATCTTGTGTCACATTAACCATAAGCTTCATTAGCAGAGACAGGTTAGAGTGCAGAACTGTACAGTAGAACGTAAGTGGGGTTGTGTTCATTGAGTGGTCACCGATGACTTTCTCATGAGACTGAAAGTTTTATTTGCCTTAGCACATGCTTTCTTGAAATTCATTGATGGTTTAAGACTGCAATGAATATGTGGGAGAAGGTGTAATATTAAATCATTTACAAGTACAGTGTATTGGAAGTAACAAACCCATGTTTGGGCCCACCACAAGGCATTAGGAAGGATATTCAGTCATAACTAACCAGCTCCAACATTTCTGTGTCAACCCCAATTCGAATGAGGATGAATAGCGACATATAAAAAGTGGGAAAAAAAAAATCTCTACAGAATTGGGGCAAAAGGATGCCGTAAGGTATCATCCCTTTCTCTTTTCTATCGCTGCTCTCATGAGTTGGCAAGTTGCATCCCACCCCACTGCCAGGGCTGCGTAACACTTGCCAAGCAGGCTCGTCTCACAAGTAGTGTGTGGAGATTGGTAACTCGCGGAGTAGTCAGAGCAGCGACTGTTTCTTCCCAGCCACCTCCAGACTCTAGAAAACCTCCTCTTTCTGTCTTTCCTAATTCTTATGACCTATCTTCCTTCAAAAAGCAGATCTATCGTCATCCTAGGGCCTAATCCTGCCATAACTCTAGGTCCTAAGTACTTCCACTATTCTTTCAGCCTGTCCGCTTCCTATTGTGCATCACTTCCCTATTTCTGCCTTGTTCACAACCTTATACTTTTTCTTCATCTTAATGGTTCTTCGTGCTTGGGCCTGATGTGGGAAGCTTTCTTTCCTGTTCTGGTGTCACACTCATAACATAAAAATAAACAGCAACTGAGACAACAAAATATTCATTCAAATAGGTCTTGCTTAGTCTTTCACTTACATTTGGGAAAAAAAAATATAGTAGAAAAAGACGGAGACATTCCCAGAAACATCATGGTACATGTGTAAAACAAAGCAAGTGAAAAAGTTTGTAGGTGCCTATGTAATTGCAATACTTGAATTTGCTACTTGAAGTGATTGTATCTGGAGCTGCTGCAAGCCTGCATGCAAAACACTAGCTATCACATTCCTCAATCCAGAATCACATCTATATGTGATATTAAGAAAAGCTAAAATTTATATGGAACTATATATATTTTAATTAGAAAACCATGCACAAATCCAAAATGGGGTAAAATATATGCCATAGTAACCAGTCGTATACTACAATGACTGTACTTTAACATATAAAAACATATCACACCAGAAAGCATAGTTCAGAATTGAAACAGCTTCAATACATGCGCAAGTATTAGTAAAATATATTATATTCTTTGAATGTGCAAGCTATAGAATATTATTTTTTTTCTCGTGATTGGGTTCATTACAGAACTATCAGATCTTTACTCTATATGAACTGAAGAGTTCATTCGTCTACAAAGTTATCAGAGAATAGGAAGTCACATATATACAGTACCTAGTTCTCAGAATAACGCCTAGATAGGTTCTCAGAAGTGTTGGGTAAATGAAAAATCGCGTGAAAAAACTAGTCATTTTCCATAGGAAACAATGAAAAAGGGCATAGATACGTTCCAAATATTACATAGACACACCATGCCAAAGATATATAAGTAAAAAACATATTTTATTACTGAATAGCAAAGCAGAAAGCCCTGTATCTATTTTTAAGAGAATACAAAAGATATTCATATTCACTTTACAGCTAGAAATTAACATACATTACTGTACTGTACTCTATTTATGCAGTGGGCAACAGTCATACAGAACACTGGGACATGCATGGTGGCCGTGAGCAAGTATCTTATGCAGTAGAAGAGGAGGATGCAGAACGAACCTCTATCTGTAAATGTAAACAAAGATAAAATAAAAATTATAAATAACCGAAGCAAGACTAAAAAACGAAAAAAAAAATAATTATGCAATGCCTAAATCTACCATATGACATTAAAAAAACTTAATCTACATTCTCTAGAGAGGCGCAGAGTTAGGGGGGATATGATTGAAGTGCATAAATGGTTTAAAGGGATTAACAAGGGTGATATTAATAGTTTTAAAAATTCATGATCGAACCAGAACTCGTAATGGGTAATGGATTTAAGCTTGATAAATTTAGGTTCAGAAGGGAAATTGGTGAAAATTGGCTTGGTAATACCGTAGAGTATTCCTAGTAGGATAAATGCCATGACATTCATATGTAGATTACATAGACGTATGACAGAGGTAGGGTGGGTGTATAAATAATGTATTATTATGATGATTTTTTCTTATCGTAATCCTATTTGTACTCGTGGAAGAAGCGTCCGTGGGTGCTTATAAAAAAAAAAAAAAAAAAAAAAAAAAAAAAAAAAAAAAAAAAGGGGGGGGGGGAGGTTTATTCGCGAAATTCGAATTTTTTACTATTATTTTTGGGGGGCGTTATTGCAATTTCGCGGATAAAAAAATCGCGCATAAAAGGAACAAGGTGTACTTAATATTTCCTTCATAACCTTAGGCATTTCTAGGAAAGAGATATTCAACAAGGTTAGATAGAAGTCCATAAATTCATTCTATGTTTTATTATAGCATAACTTGACAAAAATAGATATTTTCTTCATCAAATATGAAGCACAATATCAACTATTCACTTACATTAATAATAAGACTATGACAAATGCACAAAAGGCAAATGAGGTTAATAATATAATTCAAATACACGTGCATAGCAATAACATTACTTTCCTCTATTAAAAGACATATGCATACCTAGGAAACTAATCTATGACTGCTTTAATCTTTAACCAAGTTGTTTGACAAGTTTCTTTTCTCTTACTATAAGTTTATGCATAAATAGTACAGGATAAGGAACAGATGCTAATACTCTACAGTATTTAGTGGGGCATACACAGCTAACACGATACTTGCCAGATTTATAATTCACAGTACTCTAGGCTAAGAAAATTGCACTGAAAATTATTTTTTTTATGGTATGTGTGACGATAGGACGGGCAAAGAAAATTGACTTCATCAGGCCCAGTCACCAAAAAATATTTAAGAAAAAGTAGTATCTTAAGGACAAGGTAGATATAAGAGAAAGATAAACAATGAAAAAGACAGGCTAAAAGAACAATAATAATGAGAAAAAGTAAAGAAACAGAGATGAGGATTATTGTGGCTTGAAGGAAGACTTAGCATCATGCTCTCCTCTCCTGGCCAGTCCCATTTAAGTTCAAAATACCTTCAGTTGTAGTATAAAAAATATAAATGTAAATCACAATCAAGATTAGCAATAATATGCGATGTTAATAAACTATGACCATTAGTAAATAACAATCCTGTAATTTTAAATAAAACACTTTTTTTTTTTACTTGCAATGCTGTTACTAATATATATATATATATATATATATATATATATATATATATATATATATATATATATATATATATATATATATATATATATATATATATATATATATACTCGTTTATTGTGCGATCTCACATATTGTGCGACCATCAAATTTTCACCCAAAAAAATTAATCTTATCATGTATCTCGTATAACATGCGAGTTTCTTTTATGAGACCAAATCACTATACACTAACCTATTTTCTCCCAGCTCCTTATCCCATCTTTAAGTTAAAAAAAAGTAAAACAGAATGATACAAGTAAATGCATATAGCTATAAACAAACCGAACGAGAAACAACTGTTATCGTTATCAACGGAATTGGCTAACAGCCGTTTTATTTAATTTCAACCATCGTACGATCGTAAACAGTTACTGTACTTATGGTACATATGACATCAAGTAGAATAGGACTGATTTATTTTTTTACATTATACCCAAAGTCATTGTTTTATTATAACACGAATTAATATAAGATGCTATGCAATTAAAGAAGCAAAGCAAATGACTATAAATTATCATGCACTGGCAACATGGATGAAAGTCCATTAAACTTCGATATGCGTTCAAACTCGACGGTAAATAAAATAGGAAAGAAAAGTATTTTAATCAAAACTACGAGGCATGAAAGAACACATAATAATTGTTTCTTTCAACACATAAAAGAAAATCCTTTTTGCATCCTTTGGTTTACCATAATCAGCTGATTTGGAAAAGCACAGGCCTAGATGGTAGCTTCGATCGTTAAAATTTGTTATAAATATTCGCTATGTTTGTGTTTTATAATAAAATACTAACATGTGAATATTACATGCATTATTACTGGATACAGTTAAGTAAAACATTTCTTTTATCAAAATCATGTTTATATTAAACACAGCTGTATATTTTGCCTAGAGTAAATAAATATATAGTTTGGTCAGTGGCGTAGCCTAGGCCAGCAGTGCTTACGTTATTTTTATATCTCACGTATGATGCGACTCCCCTAAAATTAGCTTCAAAAAAAGGGTCTCCAAAGTTGCACATTACACGAGTATATATATATATATATATATATATATATATATATATATATATATATATATATATATATATATATATATATATATATATATATATATATATATATATATATATATATATACCATTATAGATGAATGGAGAGTGACCTTTGCCTTAAATACAATAAACTCCAGAATATGCACACTGAAACGAATACATCAAAGTCTAATATTCGGGCATCTTTAAATGAAATGGTCTTAGTCAAATTAAGTATAAGTATTATGTATTTGAAACAACTATACTGTAGGCTTTGTTTGCAAACCACTTAAGTACTGAAAATACTTGATATACAATTCAATAAAGCATTTTGTAAGAATTCCTGCCAAATTGTAATTACTAATAATGCAATGCCAAAACACCTTTTTGTATTACAAAACAAATACAATGTCAGAAAATGGTAAATAAAGGAATCTTTATACTATAAAATAGAAACTATGGAATGGTAGTATAATTTATATATAAGAAATGGAAGAATGGGATAGCAACAGCATTCTCTTTCAACGAACAAAATGAAACTGGAAGGAAGGATTCTAATACTCTACACAGAGGCAATATGTAAGGTCACAATGACAAGAAGAATGCTTACAGCTTTGTGAAATTAGCATAAAGATTGGCTAACAATGATCCAGCTAGGTTCGTTACTGTAACAAACTACAGAAAACAACAATCAATAGACAACTCTCCTTAACGTTTTCACACAAGATAAAATCTCGCGTACATGCTATCTGGATGGCAAGGGTAAAAGCACATAACAAAGTTGACATCTTGCAAGTAAGTCTCTCTTTTTACAGGCCTGTGTCACTATTAAAATAAATTCTTTTTCTCCATGTCATAAGCATCCAGGCCCCAAAGTCCTAGGTACACATCAGCCAATCTATTTAGGGGCTTCGTATAGCTTGTTAATGTTACATCATACTACACATGTCCATTCTTAGGGTATTCCTGTAGCTTGTTAATGCTATGCCAAACTATATTTCAACATCATTCTATCTCCAGAATTACTTCCAACTTTCGGAAAGTCAAAACCTCTATAAAATGCCTTAATTACCCTATTTATTATCTATTCATTGCCAATATACAAATGAAACAGCTCCTGTTTTACTCTAATTCAACACACATCTGTTTTCACACATATCTTTAAGAGCCAACCATTTTTCATTCTAAGGACTCATGTAAACTAACAGACCTTCCAAGGAACATCAACAACTTTCTCGAATTCATATATATATATGACTGGGAGTCAAAAGCATGAGTTTCACTCTCGTAAACATACATATACAAGTCACTTTTAAACGTAAGAGTTCGATGTGGTATAAATTTCCTCACATAATCCAAACTAGTCTCAACTTCTAAAACACTTCTCTTCAAAAATTGTTCATCATTACAAGAAGCTAACCCCTTTCGTACTCAGTTACATATTGAACATCATTGACAACTGTCTGGTTTTAAACCCTTCAATAAATACCTTATAATGATATGTAATTCCGGAGATAGACAATCCAACCTTATCCCCTTAATGATTGCTACCTAATTCTAATGTGGCCAACTGCCAATCTCTCCTCTGTAGTAATCTGCATTCATATTCAAAAGAACTGCACTGAAATGTTGTTACTAATTTACCACAATAAAAGGAATATTTAGCCTTGCATTTATTTTCCTATACCCCACTGTTCTGTATTTAAAAAAACAACAACAATATATCTAGGACTAGTAAGTTTATGTACAATGCATACTCCTGAGTTTAAACAATTACGCAAATCATACAGCTATAAAAATTGCAGTACAAAGAAATGTAACATTTTGTACTATGGCCTAATAGTATGCATTCACTTCACAGCATAGATAGTGCACTACATTCTCTAAAGCTTTACTAATTTATGTTCATATTGATTACGATAAAGCTAGTTTTAAGTAGATGATACTACTGTTATATACAAATAAATATCTTGATCACAATTTTACAACTCTGAACTGAGTCTGTCATTACGAGAGCCACATAATAAACTATCATAATATTTCACCATAATGACAAATAACCATTTTGCACAAAATACGTACACATTGCCATGCTAAGCTACTTTACTCAGTGAATATAACTTTCATATACTGTACAGCATTACACTGGATTTCATCTCAATAGCCAGTGACGATGGAAATTGTTTCATTGTACTCACTACAAGAAAAACTATTATCATTTCAAATAATCCATATACATGCTAACTACTGTGAGAATATTACCAAATTTCAAGTAACATAAGTTGGAGGTACGAATATAGAAATATTTTACATATGGGTTTGGAAACCCAGCCAATGGGTTAAGCTGGCCAGCTTAGCTTAGATAAATGGGGAGGGTTTCCAGGAATGTCCTAGCAAGACACTGGAAGAAAACCTCTTTGCTCAAGCAACGCAAGGCTGACCAAACATGGTCAGCCGACTGACAGATAGAGAACTATCTACTCAGGCGTATAGTGAGGTGAGAAAAAAATGGATTTGGAAGTGAATATTCATTAACAATATATTTTAGTATATGCTATTATCCAGCACTATAGTAGAATGGCCACAAACAGAAGACACAAAAGGGAAGAAATGCGATATTCAAAACATATACTTCAACTTGGTGTTATAAAAGATCACATAATGATCAAATGACATTTCCAGTCAGGCACCAAATCACTGTTTTTCACTGATTGTTGAAAAGGAGGCGGCGTTATTTTTACCCGTGCTTTTCATATTATATACCACATCATGCCACGTCATTCTATCCCTTGAATGCCTGGATGTCAAGGGTCCTAAACAATGCCTAACTAACAATCATCCATTCAATACCTATAGGCTCTATCTCCAGCATGACTAACCTTATATCATCTTTTCCAATATATTTTTATATATCCTTCCATGGAATCCAAACTAGGTATGTCATTTGTTTCCCAGACAAATACAGTATTTCTGTTCCAATACATATACTAATTTCTCAAGTGTAGAATCACCTGCCTCCACAAATCCTTTTAAGAAATTTAAACTCCAGCTTAATCATTCTCTTACTTCAACTGAATATCAAGCTCACAACCCTTACTCACACTATGTCTATAATAAAACTATATTTTTCATCAAGATACCATATCTCATTCATAATAATAATAATAATATAGCTGGGTAACTAAAGAGGATTATTTCTTCCTTCAACTCTTCTTGACACAAAACATATGGAGGAGGAGAAGAGTAAGAAATTCTGCTAACTTGGTTCTTCTGTTAAAAGATGCAACCAACCTGCGTGCTTTAGTAACCTACTTGTGCGGCGTTGTTTTAAAAGAAACAAGGTGAAAGTTATTTCGTTTTTAATAAAACCTACTCACAGAAACAACACAGAAGACCACAATTAATAACACTCTAAATGAGACCATAGGGCCCTTCTTCCTAACCCATTTTTTAGTTGGTTATCATTTAACTGTTAATGGGAATAATGACCTAAAGAAAATATAATGGTAAGAGAACTTCGTATCTTAACCAATTCTCATTTCTTCTCTTCATATCTTAACCAATTCTCATTTCTTCTCCAAGTTGTAATATGGACAGAATCTACAGGACAGATCACATATGACAGTAATGCAGTTCCTTTAAATCGGCTCTAAAGATTAAATATTAGAATTATTTCTATATTCCTATATAAGTCAATATTATAACAAAAAGTATATATCTGACAAGTCACAATACTCCCCATCCCTTTCTTTTTACTTTATGTCTTCTTTGCGCCCAGGCCCAATGAGGGCAGATTTATGTATTCTTTATATTTTGCCCATCCCGGCATCACAATCATGTTTATATATATATATATATATATATATATTATATATATATATATATATATATATATATATATATATATATATATATATATATATATATATATATATATATATATGGAATCAATTTACAAATACCTGTACCTTTTTTCGTGACATTAATAAATACAGTTTTACCATAAACACCAAGTAAATTTACTGTATTATTTTTGATCCCTTAAATCTATACATAAGCTGATAATACTATGCCGCAACTGTGAGCTGATGTGACTAATGACAGGGTGCATTTAAATCACACAAGTCATGGTTAATTGAAGCAATGGCATATAATTATTACTATTACTGAAAACTACATGGTGGAATTAGTTCATTAGGTTCAGATGTGGAAAATGACAGCAATCGAGGAATATTCGAATCAGATTCACATTGTAAAAGTGCACCCTGGAACTAAGCTAATCCACAATACCTACTATCACAAAGACAATATGCAGAGTTTCTAAGTGCAGTGTCAAATTCACATTTGTACTTATTTTTAACCTGAACAAAATGAGACAACTGCAGGGGCCGTACTTAGAATGCTTGTTTTCTCAATGTGGCAAATGATGTTCATTGTGACTCAACACAAGAAAACATAAACAATAGTATGAAATGTTCCATTATTAACTGCACAAGCGCTCAATCGTTTCACCAATTTACCAAAACTTTGCTAAAACTTATTCTGGCCCCTTCTGGCTGTAATATACATTTCATAAAAAAAAATATTGACAAATAAAACACTGATATTAAAGCTTTGAGTGTTCAGCAGGGTTTTCAAAACAAATTCACATTGTTATAACCAGCACATACTAATTTTTAATTATATTTCATATACGAGAAAAATGTTACCTTGCTACATCTTCACAAAACTAACATATTTTTATATATAACAGTACACTGCTTTAAGTGTGGGTTGCTCCTACTTGCTACATATAGGAGTATATATGAGAAAGAAATGAAAAACAGTATGCCAAGAGATGGGTTAACCTGTGTCTAGGCCACTCCTTTCGGAGAGTTTTCAAAGAAGACGGAGTATCGATTATAATTATATATATATATATATATATATATATATATAATATATATATATATATATAATATATATATATATATATATATATACACACACAAGGGGTCCTCGACTTACATCAGAATCCCTTTTCTGAAATGTGATGTGACCCAAATTTCAGTGAAAGTCTGAACACTCCTAAATAAGCACCTATGCTAATGCAGTACTCAAGTTTCTCCCTTTCCCATTCATTTCACTAACTCTAAATTTCACTTCCATATTGATGGCTTTCCTTTCTCGTCTCCCTTTTCCATTCCTTTCACTAACTCTAAATTTCACTTCCATATTGATGGCTTTCCTTTTCTTCGAAGAATCTGCTTTATGCTAGGGAAACATAATACAAGCCAGAAATTAAAAATAGAAAAAAAAACAATACCATTTATGGGAGATGAACTGTATTCAGGAAACACTGTGACTTGAGGACAATGTAAACCGAGGATCCACTGTATATAAAATGGCTGCAGTCTCCCAAGTAAGATAGCTGGCCTGGTCAAAGCACACACTCTCTACATACTGTTAGTCCATTAAACTTCTTGGGGACAAAGGGCTGTGACAATTCTCCTCTTACCCAGACTGGGTCAACACAAGGTAAAAGGGCACATAAACAGATATACAGAATTTGTTAAATAATATATGTCTGTAAATCATATTCATAAGGAAATCTTCAATATTTCTAGAAAATGGTTAAGATAACTTATAACACAGCCGCTACATTTTAACCTTGAAAACATCTCCAGAACATTGTTTAATCCACCTACAGAATGGATGGTTTTGCAATACAGTCTTCCAATATAATCATATCATTATAGCTACTGAAAATATCAACCAAAATTTCTAAGGTCAGAGTAGGAGTTTTTCAATAATAAAGTTTTTCCTTAATATTATCTCCAGAATGGTAAAGAAATCCAATATCAGGATTCAATATTTTGTTACAATTCTTCCACATCGTCATGCTATATATTACGCTCGTCATTTCATATCTAGGATTCATGAGGTTTAGATACAATTGACATAATATCATCTTACCTATAAAATATGAACAATATTAAAGTATTTCTAAATGTGAATACTGTACTTAATAATACTGCAACAGTGTAATACTGTAAAGGGTTTTCTTCATTTGTTTAAACAAATATCAAGACAAATATCATCTCAAGTTGAAGCCAATTCAAGTGAGTAATATGAAATTCCATTAGATTGGTCAGATGGCCATCTTCAAGCCCTACTGTGGGATCAAACTTCCGTTAGTCACTTTGTGACTAGCTAATTCTACTACTATGAAAGCCTGCGCTCCAGCCCATTATGGGTCATCAGAAACATCGAGCCTTTCCTGAGCTCCAACCTGCTAGTGTCCACCGCAATTCAAATGTTGATTAACAGTGACACATAAACAGCAATCAAACTACACTGATTCACCTATATGTGATATCATAAAAGAGAACTGCCCATAGCTCCTTGCCTCCTATTCATCTGACCATAAAACCTTCCATCAAATTAACATATCGACACTTAAAGAGCAAGCCGTGTTATTTACATCCTTTCAAAAACTATTTTATGATGTACTGTACTGTGCATTAGCCTATATTCTTTTTCTTAATGCTAGTTTGGGTAACTTGACCTCTTAGAGGCATATTTTCTTAGTAAGACTAACTTCCGAAGTCATCAACCTACAGCAGTAGACATGACACTAGACAGTTCAGGTATCCAAGCCGATCCTACTGTATGTTTCATGCTTATGGAATTACTTTCTTTTCATAATGTTGTTTGCTGTTCTATGTATAACTATTTATCCCCATTAAAGAGATGGACACAGGTTGGAGCTGGGAAATTAGCAGGATGTCATTCTCATCGCCCTATGGTTGGAAATCATGGATTTGTCACCTCCTGAGTCAAATGCTCTAACCATTGGACTACCGCAGTCCCTGACTTCCTTTTCATTATGTTTTGTGCATATTCTCAGATTGATGTTAAATTATTAACTCATGCCAGGTTAAATAAGTATACAGTAAAGAAAATCAAATTACCTCCTACTAAATGTTTTGTAGCTACTCCATTAATTTCTCTTCCTTACACTTTTTTCGTATTTGCATCCTCTTCAGTTGGATAAAATCAATGATCAATATTTCCCTAATATCTGTATGATTTTATAATGCTTTACATATTACAAAAGTAGCCATTAATTACGTGGAATTATTAAATAACTATAATCTAAAATTTTAACAATCATAATATTCGGTGCCAATAGCTAAGCTGTTCAGAGGAATAACATTTACATGCACACATAATAGCCGCAATCACCCTTGCAAGGATGGGTGACCAAGTCAAGCACAACAAACTCACTAAAAGCCAACATACTTTGAAAACTCCTCTTAGCTCCCTGGGGATGAAGGGATGCCATAATTCCCTCCCACCATCCTGCTTGGGTTGACCACAGTGTAAGTGGGAATGGAATAAAACTTAGTTTTGTTAATACACATCATTGGGCATTACTTTTCTTATAAGAGAAAAAAATGTGCTGCAGATTATCAAAAAAGTATTCTACTAACTGCAGAAATTGTGTTTTTCATGGAGACCAAAAACCACATTTCGAAGTATCTTCTTATGTCCTCAGACAAGCAGAGATGATAGGAGAATATTGATGAACTATGATATTAAATTTTCATATCCACGGAAATATACGCATACTTCTTTGTGTAAAATTTCTCATTCAAACTGCCTGCCAAATACATGTCTATATAGGAATATTACAGAATTTATGATAATTAGCTGTCAAATAATACATTTCTATTATAAATTTTTACATCCTTGGAAAACTAAGGATAAAGATTTGTGTACCACATCTCAAACAAGTATCTACATACACAGCATGTATGAATACTCTACAAGAAATGATTACTAAATTTCAAAAGGTATAATTCTACTGTCCGTATTTCATGACTATATCTGTCAATTTTTCTTATCTTACTTTAAATAGGCCATCTTCGGTTCACGTATTATTACAATATTCACAGCATCAAAATCACTGTATGTGACACCATCCACAACGCTGCAGCGATTAATTAAAGTTTTCAACTTCATTTTATAAAAATATATATATAAAAAGCAAAAGGAATGCGAACAAAGATACCAAGATACTTACATACAGATTGATACAAAGATACTAACATAAAGATATGAAGCACCAATATTTGTTTCTTAATCATACTTAGAGTACGACAACTGAAGGGAGTCAGATATATATATATGATAATCAAATTCAATGTCACAATAACAAATTTTAAAAATATATTGAAATTCTTATATATATATATATATATATATATATATATATATATATATATATATATATATATATATATATATATATATATATATATATATATATATATATATATATAAACTTATTATTCATATTTGTGCCACTATTAATCTCCATTTGATATATATATATATATATATATATATATATATATATATATATATATATATATATATATATATATATATATATATATATATATATATATATATATATATATATATATATATATATATATATATATATATATATATAACTTATTATTCATATTTGTGCCACTATTAATCTCCATTTTATATATATATATATATATATATATATATATATATATATATATATATATATATATATATATATATATATATATATATATATATATATATATACAGAAGCTCCCCTACTTGTGAACATTCGCAGCTATAAACAAAAACTTCCCATGTATTAATGTATGCATTACAATACTGTACTTTATCGTGTTATTACATTATTTTTACTGTACTGAAATTCATTAACACTGTAAACTTTATGTTTTATGTCGTATTTACTGTAAGTGTCATTAGCCTAAGTACTGTACAGTACTGCATAAGTATGTACTGTACAGTACTTTTTTACCTAAAATATAACTTACTAGCAATTCTACTTATAAAAAAATTTCTGGAATCTAACTCATTCGTAAGCAAGGCAAGTGTCTCTATATGTGTGGGAGTATATATATATATATATATATATATATATATATATATATATATATATATATATATATATATATATATATATATATATATATAAGTAACTACTTAAACAAAAATATAAGTAGTTGCAGTACCAGTTAATTAAAATAATTCACCAATGGGAGCATTCTGCAACCAGAGATCATGCATAAAGTTGTACAAATTATCTGTCACACCAACCTGAAAATAAAAAAATATAAACTAATAATTGGAAGGACTGATCACATCTCCATGAATGATTAAGTGACGAAAACACGCAAAACATACAGTATATTAAAGACGCATATATTTACTCATCAAAGTTTCTGATAAACTGTTCAGGCAAAGAGCAAAAATTTAACAAATAAATTTAATTTTTGTCATTTACCTGAGCACAATATCCCCCACTGACCTTACATAGTATTTATGCAGGAATCTTGTAAAAGCCCAAGGAAGAAGAAAAATAAAGGTCAGAGTCTTACAAAATTAAAAGAAGGGAAATAATTGGCTGAACACTAATCAACATGGTGAATGCCTGAACGATGAGGGCTTCACAGAATCTTAAAAAGTTCAGTTATGACCTTTTCCAAGAACAATATGATATAAATGAATTTGCAACATCATATCAGTAACAATGCATTACTCCTTAATTGATAGGAACATAGCAAAGTGACCTTTGTCAAATAATTAGAATATGAAAACTGGTTTAAAAAAAAATAAGTTCTGTGCATCTTTAATTTGTAACAAAGTGGCCTTTGTCAAAATAATAAAATCTGAATCATAAAGACAACTAACCTTTGTATTATTATATTAAATATAAACATCCAATCTCTTTACTATAGGTCATCTACGTGACATGTACAACTCTCTGAGCAGTTACTGACCCCAACCAGGCATAAACACTGATTGTAAGACTTTCGTGTAACTGTTTAACATCCAAGTTACGTATCGCATCATTTATAAATAATCCTTGTTTTATGTGTCACTGTAAGTCCCCACTGTGGGGGGGACACAGCCAGATTGGAGCTGGGAAATTATGGTTGGATGCCTTTCCTAATGCCTTGCCGTGGGCTGTCACCTCATAAGTCGAGTATTCTATCCATTACAGTACAAAAGGCAGTGCCCATCACATCATTCACATCATCTTAAGTTATTTTCATACGGGAATAAAATATTTATGCCAAACTATTTAATCATATTGGAATTGCTATGACATTTATAAATTGCATGCAGTTTGTAATTTGTACACGATCGAAAATAAATCTTACTTATATAAAAAAGCAAAATCTACGTTTTGCTTCATATTGCATTGAAGTTATAAACTTAAAGCAAATTAAAAATTAATTTATACTATTATTATGTATATTGGTCAGTCTAAGCTGGCTATATCACTGTTAAAAGAATAATTTTTGTTAAAACACATTATATGTCTATAATTTTTGCAATGAATAACATTCATCTGGAACATATTATCAGAGAAAAAATCAAACAGACTATAATATTTGTTTGTCTGATAAACCATAATCAACTCACAAAAACAATAAGTAACCAACATTTTTTATAAATAAAAATACATAACAATCAATTATTAAATACATAAACTGATAATAAAACATATGTCAAACTATCTGGGAAAATAAAATTCTTTAGCGCTTTCTAATAATAGTAAAACACAAGCTTACGAATATAACTCAATACATTAAGACAAGGACTTGTAAAAGACAAGCAGTGTTGTAGTGTTATACAGTGATATAAACCAAACTGTCGTACAATTGGTCATGAATTGCGTCCCACTCTCATGACATATTCCATGCATTTCTGAAGCATGATTTTAGATTTGGAGCACTTCAACAGAAAAATTAATATTTTTGTTGTAAATTCTGAATAAATAGCACCACTATAAGAGAAATGACTAAAGCAAAGCTACGTAGAGAGAATTTGTGGCGATACGCGTAAGTGCTTCATTAACTATGAAGAAACATGCTCCTGACTTCACTATCATATGGAAATATTAAAATATAAGTGAATAGGCATTCTCTTACCAAAACCTTCTTTACATATTTGCGTGAAGGTCTATAGAGCAGTCCACTCTGTGAGTAGGAAATTAAACACATTTACAGAAGATGAAGATTATGCAGTAAAGGAACTCCTCTGATAACAAACTTGAAATTCCACATGTAAAAAAAGCACCCATTCAGAAATGCATGGCAATCATGCCCAATTTTGGTGTTTAACAATACTTTTGTGTTTCGCTCAATACTTCTGACTGATCATATGCATGAAATTAAGCATAATTTTCACATACTTGAAGTAAATATGCAATGTTCAATATATTTTGAATGCTAAGCCTGAATGGCAATAAAATCCATTCTAATTTGTAGCAATCCATTTTCTTTTTTTTTTTGGCAGTAAGAAAATATTGATCAGTGAGCACATATTGACATATGACAATAAGATTTGCAGGACTAACCTTATAAGGCGTGGGATTCAAATTGCGTTTGTGGTCTTGTCTAAGAGTCTTCAGAGACTCTTGCACTCTACTTCGAATCTCATCTAATGTTGGTAGGCTTTGTTGTATTTTTCCATCTTGCCAGAATACCTGTAGTAAAAAATTTCAACCTGCTAATACATAAAACTAGTAATGAAAGTGGCCTATATAAAATGCTCGATGCAGCACATGAGACTTTTAAGCTGAAAAATATTAAATCTGTACCTGTTCTTTATTTCGTCTGTTGCTTATGATAGCCGATAAACTGAAGTATAAGTGTGTATATATCTATCTATCTACCTTGGCTGTTTCCGCTTTTAATTGGGTGGTAGCCGACATAAAAAAAGAAAACACGCGGTCGCCCATGCAGATGCGCATGTGAATGTGCATTCGTACCTCGAGGATTGTTCGCGGGTTGGTTAAAATTTGTTTGAAAATTGTATTCGTAGGTTGATTTGTTCGAGGTGGGGGGCGTTCGTAGGTGGAAGTGCCACGGTATATATGTACGCGAGATGGATGGATGGCGTAAAATGGGCATTGAATGCATGTGGAATGTCAAAGGAGCAGGGATGATAGCATGCAAGTGATAGGAATGAGTGGAGGAAGATTGTGTTGAGGTGACACCGAGCAATGGGATTTTTCACACCTGCTAGGTCAGCGAGCTGTGATGAACGGGTGTAAAGACAGTTGCCACGTGATGGGACGTTGGGGGTAAATCAACTGCAGCTGTTGGGCCTAATTGTAGAATATCCTTGCAATCCTACCTTGTGGGTGATCCAAGCAGGGTGGAAGGAGGGGAAATGTGGTAATCTTTTATTCCTAAGGAGCTAAGATGAGTAGTTGAGGTGTATGTAATTTGTGGTGAATGAGTGTTTCTTAGCTTTGCCACCCCCCTAACATGGGGGAATGAGGCCACATATCTTCTTCTTCGTCTACATCTTTTCCCACTTTTATGTGGGGTCGATGTTTCTGGCCAGTGTTCTCCATATGTTCCTGTCCCATACCTCATCACCCAACAAACCTTTAGACCTCAGGTCGTCATTGATGCAATCCATCCACCTACGCTTTGGTCTCCCCCTCCCTCTCCTACCCTGTATATCCATTTCCATCACCCTCCTCCCAACATACTGTTCATCCCTCCTAATGACATGACCATACCATCTTAGTCTACTTCCTTGTATCTTATCTGATATTTCTCTAACTTTTGATGTACCTCTAATTACCTCGTTTCTAATCTTATCGCTTCTTGTCACCCCACACATCCATCTAAACATCCTCATCTCTGCCACATCCAGTTTTTTCTCTTGTGTCTTCTTTATTGTCCATGCCTCCGCTCCATACATCATCGCAGGTCTCACAAATGTCTTATGCACTTTACCCAACTTAATCCCTATTTTCCAGTCGCACAGCACCCAGACACCTTCTTCCAGTTCTTCCATCCCGCTTACATTCCGTGGGCTATATATATATATATATATATATATATATATATATATATATATATATATATATATATATATATATATATATATATATATATATATATATATATATATATATATAGAACAAGGGAAAAAATCAATACATTATAGATTACACACAGAAAAAGAAAGAGAGAGAGAGAGACTAATAAAAAGATGCAATACTTTCAGGCACGACCTACCTCAATTTCAAATTACATCAGGTGAACATCCAATAATAATATATTGCTTGGAATGTTCTAAATGAGGAAGAGACATGGTATATGATATTTATCAGTAAATCACAAATTAGGATACTTGATAATAGGTCTCACCTATGCATATTAGAATAAACT